>JAAAKE020157790.1:0-30684 GCA_010014785.2 Anisolabis maritima
TATAATCAATAAATTTAATGAATCAATTAAAATTGTTAATAATCAATGATGTTTGGGTATGAGATTGGGGGCATCCTCCATCCTCCCCATCCCATTAAAACATCATTGATTATTAACAATTTTAATTGATTCATTAAATTTATTGATTATCTTTCATCAAATAAATAATTTTTGGATGAATAAAAATAATAAAAACCTATTCCAAACTTCTTTTAAATTCATTAATACTTGAAATAACGTTTCGGCAATTGCAATTTATCATCTTCATATTTCTCAAGTGTCAATCGCAAATACATAAAACACATGGCAATATTGAATTCATTTTGAGACAGGTGAAAAATAAAACAAATTTGTTCTTGTTGCCAACATTTCGTTCTTCTCGTACTTCTTCAGCGAAACGTTGAATAGAACATTTTTATTTTTCACCTGCCTGCACCGGAGGGTCCCGTCTCTAATTTAAATTAATAACTACACCCATCAAAAAAGAATAAGAATAATCAACTTTGAATTCAATATTTCCTTGAAATGTCAATTACAATTTCACTACCATTTTTTCATCTGTCATTGTCATCTAAGAAATCTGAAGAAAGCACAAGTGCTGCCAAAACGTTATCTTAAGAAATAATTTAAAAATCATACTTCAAAAGAAAATGGCTGGACCACTTTTTTTTTTATTGTTTTATACCCTAATAAATAATTTACAATTTTTATTGTTCGTATAATTAACTTATTAATTTTTACCTTTTTCCGAATGTAGTTCTCCTATTCATGAGATAATGAAGGGACACTAAAAGTTAATTTTTTCTAATAGAAAAGTATCACTAACTAGTGATAGATATATTTGCTGGAGTTTCAATAATAGTTTTAATAATAATGCTATAACGGAACTCAAAGGCGAAAACAGAAGGAAGATTGGCAAATTTCGTTCTAAATGACCAAATAAGGTTAACTAAATAAAGGTCAAACAAAAAGTGGGGATACTTTTTTTCTCAATATTTTTGACCAAAGCACTTTAATTTGATAATTTAATATATAAAAGTCAAATTTTTTTGACATTCTCTAGCCTCTCTCTTTCTCTCTCCTCCCCCTCCCTTCTCCCTTAGCTATGAAAATATATAATTATTTTTTTTTCTTTTCGGAATTACATTAAACAATTTCAATGAAGATAATATCCAAGTTGACATTCAATTTTATATTAATAAGAACTCACCGCATGTCTTCTGAATTTGTTAACACTTGACATTTTTCTCGACTAATCCATTGACAGGCATTTTTAATTATTATTCATTAAAAAAACATAATTAGGCTACTTAAGCATTATATTACATCGAGCTAATAAATAACTTCCTTATTTATTTATTAAATTTAACTAATAATAATAATTTCTTATTTAACCTGTAATTTGCCAGTTAGTCTTTCTTTTTAAGATTAATCTATTTAAATATATAAAATTTCTAGAACACCTCTTTTTTAAAGTCAAACTTCCAATTATATCGACAATATAATTAAAAGAAAAGAATAAAAAAGAACATGGGAAAGGTTCAGGTCTTTTCCCATCAACCTGATGGATGCACATTTTCAAGAGAATAAAATATTCTTGTCTCTCTTTCTCTCTACCGAACAATGTCCCTATATAATTCGCGTGATGCATACTAATTTATGTTGTGGTTGCGATATATCCCAAACACGTCCTGTACATTGTACACAGGGTTTATTTTACCTTGACATTGTGAAAAGCCCTACTCAAGAATTTTCAAAACGATAACATCTGACATTCATTTTATTTATTTTTTGCTATATCACCAATTTTAAAATGTTTTACGTTTTTTCTTTTTGTATTCTCATAATAAAGCAATCAAGAGGTGGGTACCTCCCCTATGCACCAAAATATTAAAAAAATTTATATTCTCTTGGATCAGATATTTTTAAAATGTGGATTGCTATCGTTCTCTTAAGAACTGTGCGGACAAATTTTACTTTCTCTTATTTATTTATTTGATAATTTTTAGAGAATTAGGATTGTGATATTGGAGTTTAAACCAGATTATTTTTGTAGGGAAACATAATACTGCATTCACCTGGGGCTAAATTTTGTGAATATTTGTTTTCGTAAAACACTATTCACAATAGACCCAAGAATGGAAAATAAAATTTAGTCCGAAACGTGAATATAATATTACCCCTATAAAATCTACTATATCGCTATCAATACATATATATATATATAGCCACTCAATTTCAGTTCAATTTTTAGAGAATTTGAAAATTATTGGTTTTTTACTATTCATAATTTATCAGTCAATAAAGTATTTAGAAAGAGCACAGGAGTTTGGCTAAATATAACACTTATATAGGCTATCCCTTTTAGGGGCGGATCCAGCGACCAATTTGGGGGGAGGGGGTGATGGACAATCAAACACAAAATAGGTAAATCTCTCAGGCTCAAGAAATTTCCTATCTCTGAATTTTAGGGATGAAAAATAATTAATTATAAATTAAAGTTTTATGCTCGCATAAATCAAATATTAAAAAAAAAGTTAAGGCATATCTGAAAAAAGGTTTCATCATTTTATCATTTGCTACCTTGACATAAATTTTTAATCCTTTATTTTATTCTTTTTAAAAAAATATTAATAAAAATAAAAAGATTTTTAGCAAATTAATCGTGGGATCGCTTTCTATAAAATTATATGCCATAGGAAGGAAGCAAAAGAGCATTACACTCTATATACATTTCTCTATTAATAATTAATGTCAATAAAATTTTTAATGTTTTGATATTTAATACCTTGATATACGGGATTTGTTTATTAAATTCACATATAAACAGGTTCTTTTTATTTAAAAAAATGGAGTTTCTAGTAAGAAATTAAAAAATTTTAATACATTACAATATCTCGGTGTACTT
This sequence comes from Anisolabis maritima, assembly GCA_010014785.2. Classification (NCBI taxonomy): domain Eukaryota; kingdom Metazoa; phylum Arthropoda; class Insecta; order Dermaptera; family Anisolabididae; genus Anisolabis; species Anisolabis maritima. Next base: position 2,909 of record JAAAKE020157790.1, read on the forward strand.
TTATGATAAGAGAATCAATTTTTTTGCAAATTTCCCACATGTCTTATAGTAGAGGCATTAGTATCACCTGGGACCTGGGACCGGATGCCCTCAAGGAAGGAGGGCCTTTAGGGCACCTGTTCACCAGTGCTTGGGCCACAAAAGCCTAAACCAAGGCCAAACTGGTTCTCTTCCACTCACATCAGACATCTTACTACTAACTATTCGGTTTTGGCTTAATAGCCAATTTAGACGAGCTACCAAAAAGGTCCAGCCAATTGAGATGTAAAATCTGTTCATTTCCCTTTCATGAGAAAAATTCTCAAAGGCTAACGGGATGCTTTTTAAAAAAGAATACTAGTTTAATTACCATCTCTTATATATAGACACACGAACCTCCTTTTAACTTGAACGCTATTCATTTAAACAAACTAGGAACCAAAAAATGATTAAGCTAAAATAAATCTATTTTATTGTTTTATTGATTATTTATCTTAAGGAGGGATAATAAAAATCCTATTTCTCTCTGATATTTAGTTTACAAGAGACAATAAAAAGGTGAATACTCTTGACATTTCATATCTAATGCGATTTGCTTCCCCATCAAAGATGTTCATTCTTGTGAGGTCAGTAGAATGTTAGTAGCACACAGAAATATCGAAATTCAAATAAAAGGATTAGGAGAGCTAGGCTTATAGGCAATTATCCATTCTCCACCGAAAGTCTTTGATTAGATGTTTCTCTCATATATATTTCCTTAAAACTGTATTCAATATCGCCCATTTACCGGGAACTCAATTACTATCAAGACTAGTGAATTTATTTTTTTGCACTTTTTCTATCTACTTCTATTTTCTATTTTCTCCAACTGAATGTCATTTTATTTAACGATAAGAGTTATATAACCATATTTATTCATTCTAATATTTTTCTAGCCATTTCCACGAATTTGACCAATAATGTCCTAAATGAGCAAAAACTCAGTACCTACTTGTCTATTTTTGGAAACAAGTAGAATCTTTAGCGATCTTAGCCTTAAACTCGTAAATTCAAAAAATGAGGCACTCGCGGGAGTCGAACCCACACTCTTCTCCCGAGTTATTTTTATGGTCTTTTTCGGCATCTGAAGACGTATAAACTCCGTATTTATTTAAAATAATTGGTAACCAAATATAATTTAAATAAATTTTTGTCGCTTAGGAGAGGAATCAAACCACTGACCTTTGGTACATGAAACGAGACCTTTGTAACACAGAACAGGGCATCTCCCGTGGTTTATGCCCATGGATGTTAAATTTATTGAGTTGACTTATATAGACGATGAGTAGAGAATAAATTTAATTAATTTCACATCTCTAAGCCGCCTCTTTGCCAATCCGTTTCCCATTCCATTGAAAATCATCATTTAGGCGCCGAATAACCTATAAATTCTAACCGATTGGCAAAGAGGCGGCTTGGAGATATGAAATGAATTACATTTCTTCTCTACTCATCGTCTATTTAAGTCAACTCAATAATCTTAACATCATCTCAAATCCTTAACTCGTAAGAGCTGCTTAGTTTATAGGTTAAAATACCCACCGGCGTAAACTACGGGAGAGGGTTCGCCTCTAGTGAGGGTCTCATTTTTTTCAATTTACGAGTTTAAGCTAAATATCTTAAGATCGCGAAATTGATATTTTCTAAATTGTAGGAAAATTGTTCCCATTCCTTAAGTTTAGGTCTATAAATATATATAGAATATATTGTCCGATTGTTTTGAGGACCATTACATCTATTCTTGACATTGTAAATTCCATAATTTAGATACTAACTGTGTTAGGGAATGTGAAATTATGATTTTTTTTAAAAAACGTTTTTTAATTGATTTTTCAGAAAAAAAAATTTAAATTCTTTTAATTTTATAGTAGCCTATAATCAAATCTTGCCCTTTACTACACACTGCTTTTATTCATTGCTATTCTGATAACAGACAAATAAACATGATTTTTTTTCAAATTTATTTTTATATAATTTCTTTAAATTTTCGTCCACGTGTCAGGCAACTTCTGTTTTAATAAAATATAACTGCTTAACCTCTCTATATCCGGTTTATGCAACTTTTCGTAATTTACATTAAAAATATTGTTTTTACTTTTTTTTTAATGTCTCTATGAAAAAAAGTGTATTGTCATTTGTTTCGTATAATTTCTCATGTTTCATAAATCTTTAACTATTTAACTTAGTATAAAAATAAAAGGCGAATAAGATTTCAATTTATATAAAGAAGAATCCATAGTAATTCTAAAGTAAGACGTTCTAATATTTTATATAGTGAAATTTTTTATATTACTTTTTATTGACTTATAAAATATATTTCAAATTAGATATTAATATTCGTGTTTGGTTTGCTGGATTTTTTTGATTAATTGCTCCGGAATAGTTGCTAAATTTCCATAAGAATTAACAAATAGCTATGCATATAGAAAGGTCTAGAGAAATCCTAGAGGATCCTTTAGTGAGTTATTCATTTGGGTTGCCTACCTTCCAATAACCTCACCAACTATTTGAATCCATTTGCACGAGTATATAAAATTAAAAATAATTTTCCTTTATACTTCGTTAATATGATTTTTTTTTTGTCTTTTTAGGCATCTGAGTTATTTAGATACCATCCTTATTTATTTATACCAATTGGCCGCCAATATAATATAAATAAATTTTTATCGCTCGGGAAGCGAACCACTTTGGTACGTGAAGCAAGACCTTTACCTCTTCATCAAGAGACAGGGCACTAATTATTTCTTAAGAGGGGGAGTAAATTTTTAATCCCCAGCGAAAATTTGAGTATTTCTTCTTAAGTATTATTATCTAAAGAAAAATTAATTTACTATTTTATATTTTCTTCTTCTCCAAATACGAGGGGTTGGCTTTTAGTTTTCGCTAAACTAGTGGTGCTTCTATCGTAAAGTTTGACATTTTTGATGGTATAGGTACTCAGAACGAATTGACATACGCGCTATTTGTCTAGTTAACAATAACTTGAAATCATCTCGGCTAAAAATGGAATTAAATCGTGAACATTTTCGAGCGATTATTTTTTTACAACTTTAGACGTGGTTAACTCAACAACAACAAAAGCCTCGATGAACTTAATTCGACTTTTGACGATGAAGCACCATCTAGGACTATCGATCTTTATCGATGGTTTGCCGACTTCAATCGTCGGTTAAGAACGAATTTCGTGAAGGTCGTCCAAAATCGGTTGTTGTTCCGAAAAACATTGATGCTGTGCCTGAACTGATACTGCAAGATCGTCATGTGACTTATCGTGAGATTGAGGTACCCTTGGGCATTAGTGGGACCAGCATACATACCATATTGCAGGAACATTTGTCCGTCAAAAAGATTTGTTTTTGATCTCAAATCCCGAAATATAAAAAGGCAATCCTCCTATTAGAAACTTAAAATTTTTCTTTTATGGTCATTTACGCATATGAATTCCTTTACTCTACTCTTTTATTAATCCCGATTCACACTTATGAAACGACATCGTCAAAGTATCCTTCAATTTATTTAAATGGGCTCGTTCACACTATCAGAAACGCCACCGTCATGACAAATTGGGAATTTTTGTAAATAATAAATATTTTGATGGAAAGGGGTTGAAAATCAACGTCACATTTGCTTGCATTCTCATAATGCACATTTGGATATTGTTCTCTGACTCTTTCCATGAAAAGATGAATGACAAAGATTATTAGAGACTCCCCCCAAATGGTTAAATTTACATCATTTATGAGAATTTTCATGCGAAATATAGTACCGGTATAAATTGACCCCAAGGGCCATTCCTGGATACATCCAATCCCTGGGTCAGTGAAAAAAATAAAATTATCTAGTCAATATCCATAAGCTATATAAAAAATATTTCAGAGTTAGCGGTTTATGGAAGGATAGTGTGAATGGGATTAAAATTTTGCGCCTGTTTGTTTATGTGAGACTGGCGTCCGGGTTTGTGAATCGAGCTTTCTCATTATGAATTTACACTCCAATTGCTTAAATATAAAATGTATCATTTTAACGAGCATAAAAGCATCTTAGATTCTTCCTTGACCTATACGATATACATATAATTTTAGTTTTTTTTTTATTTCCGAAGAAGTTGAATCTCGTTAGGTTTTAATAACTAAAGCACCATTTTATTTTCACATTAAATTATTATTATCTCACACGTCGTTTTGAAAGATCATTTTTCTTAATCTTGACCATATAAAGCTAATGGAGAATGAGATTTGAAAAATTTCAAAAGAAAAAAAAAATTAAAAGTCATTCGAAAAATACCTTCCTTTAGGCCTTTTTTTTCTCTAAATTCGATTATTTCTTGAATCTGTTATGAGTTTTCAAGAGATTTGAAGAGCTACGAGAAAATTGAAAATTGATTAAATAAACTAATTTTGATTTATTTTTTTATAAAATTCTGGTCGGTGACTCTTTCGAGGTGCATTTTAGTTGCTGTCATAAAGAAATTTACAACTCTCACTTTTCTTGAGGAACACTCAGGGAGCATACAGAGTCAGAGTTAGTCAATTTCAGAGTGCAGCCTTACCAAGGTGGTACATTTTTTCGGGGCGGCAACTTTGATTTTCACTTAAAAAAGAAAGAAAGGGAGTTGAAGAAATTCCACTTCTAGTTCGGGGTAAATCGTCTTCTCTTTCATCTTTCCTTTTCATTAATCTCGAGGTTGTCAAAAAAGATGCTACTGAAAGAAGGAGCTAGGCCCGTCGTATGGGGAGAAAACTAGTATAGAAGAATCTAAAGAATTGCCAATCTTGGCAAGCGATTTTCTCACAAGATGTAAGCCCCTATGTCCGGGGCAACTAATTAATATTTAGTAGAGTAAGGAGAAGATTTTACTTCTCTGCATCCCATGTTTTCATTTTAGCGCATTTCCCCTTCTCAAGTGAGAGAAAAATTCCTTTTTATATTTACTCTGACTGATAGGCGTACTGTATTTTTCAGAGTTGGCCCAGATATTCTTGATCACTGTTTTTCAAAATTTAATATATTTCCTTTTCTATCGTCTTTACTGAAAAAAAGTGCTGAAGCCATATACTTTATGACGACTTGAAACATTAGTTTTTGCTTTAAAATTCTAATTTCAGATATTCTATTCACTTTGTTGTTATATAATTATTTACTCGTTTAACGAATTCGCTTCTTGCTTCTCACTATCATCATTTTCTCCTTACAAACTAGACAATCAACAATATAGATAAGAACTGACTACCCATTAAATGCGTTCCAAGTCAATTTACTATTAATAAAATCTAATCCTTTTTAACAATTTATTCATGGTTTGATAAAAAAATTTGCAATTCTTAGAACATCATCATCATCAAGTATAGCAATCTTAATGATTGTCATGTCATGTTTAGTCTGGATACTTTAAATATTCAGATGTAGTAGATACGAATACATGAGCGACATGAAGAGATTTAAGAATATAAATATAAGTATTCTTAAATTTGTCCTTGATCAGAATCTTTGTTGAAAAAAAAAAAGATTTAATAAACTTAAAAAAAACTATTCAATTTTGAATTCATAACAATTAATATATAGAGTGTCTCAAAAGAAACGCAGTTTAATTTAAAAAAAAAAACATTTTATTTATTTATTAATTGGCAAAGTTGTTATTATTTCAGAGGGTTATTCTTAATTCTGTATTAAGTTATTCGAGGTTTGTCCTCAATGGCTTATTTGATACTCTCCAATTCTTACACAATTCTCTATCATTTTTTCGAATGTTTCAAATGAAAACAAAAATTCAAGGAATTATCGAAAGAAATGAGACACACGATAAAGTGAGTGACAATTTTGTCAGAATTGGAGAGTGCCATAGAGCCAAGGTCCATGAAGGAGTATCGAATATCCTATTCCACATTTAATGACAACTCTTTAAAATAATATCCCAACTTTGCTAGAAGCCTTTTGGCCGAAGGCAAGCCCTGCCGCTAGTTTTTATATTTACCAAGATTAGCATTTTTACTATCTCCCTATTAAACTTTTTTCGCTCGATTACAAAATGGTTTTTATTACAATTATTTACTAAATGGTTTAAAATATCGAATAAAATTAAAATTCTCTCTACTCTTTTTTATGATCCAAAAGGAAGAGTTCTCTGCTCATCCAATGAAATTTTCTCACAAGTTGAGAGGGAGAGGGGAACTTGGAGACAAATAATTACATCAATAAACTTTTATTATTACTTTATTTATTATTTAAGCAGATTTCCCCAGGAAGAAATTCTTCTTCTGAGATTGGACATTTGTTAACTTATTTGTCTTGTGAAGAAAATTTTTTTAATTTTTGAGATAGAAAAAAAACATTGGCTGTTTCTTCCCTAACAAAAATAAGAAAGATGAAATTTGTTTAAAGCCTATTGGCTATTAATTGATTTAATAATAATAATTATGAATGGATTACAAAAGTTATTATCATATAATTACGATTGATCGAATGTCTGATCGCTCCCGATGCTGAAAATATAATCTTAAATTTCATTAATTTTCTAAAATAAATTTATATTTTGTAAAATCAACAAAAGGTCTTCGCCAATCCTGACTTTTTTTAAAATAACTTCTTAAACCAATAAATGCAATAAAAATATATAGGTAAGAGAAAGTAAAAATAAAAAGTTTGGGTATTTTTTAGTGGATACTCTCATGATCTGATACCTCTATTTTAAATCTCTGACCAAAAAGGATTTGAACTTTTTTTTTAGAGTAATCTTTTTTTTGTCAAATTCTCCAAAATAATTGAAATAATCTTTTAGATAATGTAAGAAATTGAAAATGTTTAAAAATTTAATAGCTAATTTATTTAGAAAATTTATTCATTTTTCTAACCTTATGAAAAATCCTGGGGGCCTGGCGAACTTCAACAAAACCCAGTTCAAAATTAAAATGTTTATTAACAGTTTCAATCTCTTCATCTCTTGTCGTCAAAGGTCGTAAGTTAACATTCTCCCATCCTTTACTTTCACTTTTATTTACGAAATACGAATTTTACCCAAGGAAAAATTTTCCTCAACTCTTCTATTTGACCAAATTTATTTTTTTATTAAATTATGCGACTTAAAATTTTGCTGGTCACGAAATCGTTCTCTGGAAAAATAATCTAATTATGAGCTATTATTTATCATTTGTTTTTCTCTCTTTTTTTTATTCCTGTTTCTATTTTTTTTTATTTCCCATCTGATAATCGTTATACAAGTGCAAAATTTATCATTAGCCAACATTTCGTGAATCGTTTTCTCTGCTCAGGAGATTTTATCTCCTCTGAGACAGATAGGTCTCCTTTATCTCAACCTGAACATTATAGTCCATTTGAAAAATTAAGGATAAGAAGGCTCAGGACTTAACGATCTAAGTCAGCGTATCTTTGTGCGTTTTTTTTTCAGAGAGAGCAAAAAAATTCCATTTTGAAAATTGCTTCCTTAATAAAAATAACAAATATTTTCCTAATTTATATTTAATGAACAATTTCTATAAAAAAAATAAAAAGTTTAAAAGGAAAAAGAGAAAAAATAATCAAATTATATTATTATTTGTTCAATTTTTGTGATTTGCTAAAAGTTTCCACATATCTCCTTAATTCTGTCTTTATCTCACTTTTATTTATCATATCATTAATATATTTTGACTTGATTAATGTGGCGATTCTTTTAATAAAGGTCACATTATTTTCCTGCCTGGGATCCGAACCCATCATCCCTTGACTTTTGCCAATGTCAGTATTTTTAACATCTCTCGAAGGGGGGGGGGGAGGTTCATAGATGTTTTATTTTGATAATAAAAGAGATTTTTTTGTTTTCAACAATTTCAAATCAAATAAATACTGATAAATGTTACAATCTAGCAGGGAGTGATGATAGATAAATAAAAAGTTATTCGACATATCAAGGGAATAGAGAGACTGATCAAAAGCATACAGACACTCACTTGTCAGTATGCGTTTATTTTTATCATCTTTGTTATCCTCTCACTATTAAAATTATTTTTTTCCTATGTCATGGGAACACTTTTTCCTAAATTTTAGAAAATATTAATTTGGGATGTTGTAATGTTAAGTTTTTTCTTACCTTAAATTCGTAAATGGAAAAAGTGAGGTGCTCGCTCGTGGAATCCGAACCCACGTTCTCTCATGGTTTACATCCGTGGTATTTTCAAAACGGTCACTTGGCGGATAACCTAATAATTCCAATCGATTGGAAAAATGACGGTTTAGAGGTGTGAATTTAACCAAATTTCATTTCTATTCATCAGCTAGAAATAGTCAACTGAATATCTTAAACTTGGAAGGTGGTTAATTGATAGGTAAAAACACCTACAGGAGAATGTGGGTTCAACTCTGTCTCATAAAAAATTTTTTTTTAAGTCTTTTTTGGCATCTGAGGCATTTGTACTCGGTCCTTATTTATTTATATTAATTGTTAACTAAATATAATTTAAATAATTGTTGGTCGCTCAAGGCTAAACCACTGACTGATTGGTACGTGACGAGAGACATCTACCTCTGCTCCAAAGGACAGGGCTTGGGTAAAAAATTATTTGACCTCTCTTAATATAATCTCTAATTTGAGAACTTCTATAGATATATTTTGTTGACTGACATTGCAATTTCATAAGACTGCCAGCTCCTTACGGTTTTCTTGCTTCACTGACGACTGACTTTAAAAGATGAAATATTTCTGAAAGTTCAAATAAAAATATTTAAACTTTATGCAATTTTGATTGCATTCTAAGCTAGGTGGTAGATTGATGATATTCAATTTGCATGTATTTTCCCTGAACTACTTTTTTTTTTTTTGTAATTGCATGTTGTATTTATAGCACTTGATGATTAACTTTTTTTTTATTCTTTGGTTTTAGGAATGAACATATTCCCATAGGAACTAGTAATTAACCCGGGACAAAGGTTAGAGTCATACTGTTGAAATATGACCTGAAATTATATCTACTTCATTAGTCAAACTAAGAGATTTCCATTAAAAAAAAAAATTACATGTATATTTTAATATTTTATTATATAGTTCCACCCAGCGGGATTTCAGTAATATAAGGCTTAAAAATGTTTTAAATATAAACATATAATCATATCTTTTATTGTTGGAGGTTAGAAGAAGAAGAAGAAAGGAAACAATTTATTGAAAGATTCATTAGACATATTTAAATACATTTAATATTTTCAAATAATAAGGATTGACAGTTCATTTAAATTGACTATATCGGACGATTTTTTCTTGAGTAGCATGTTATAGTTATAGCATACATATAATTTAACTAACAACCTGTAAGTTCATTAATCGAAGACAAATGTTTTTTTTAAAGTCTTTTGGGCCTCAGATAAATGACTTTAAACCATCACAATTATATTATTGACGATACTTGTTATCCAGGCATATTTATTCAAACTAATTGGTTTCTTCGGATTGTCTGAGATCAGAACCCACATCCCTTGACTTTTAAGATAATCATTAACGATAATGGCACTAGTTCTAACATCTCGGCCACTGGGGGAGGGGCTACCGGTGTGCAAATTTCATTTTCACTTTAGAAAAATTGAAATTGAGTATGTTGTCCATGGAGTTTATACGTTCCTTTGTTTTTGCTTGCTGGAGGGTAGGCAACCCAAGTGACAATCCATTATTGTTAAAAGCTCTTCTAAAGCGGACCATGCGCAGTTATTAAATCTCTCAAGGAATTAAAAACTGAGTATGTCTGGTCCTTAAGAGAAGGTCTGAATCCATTAATGATTTGGTCATTCGGTTTGCCTACCTTCCAGCAATAACGAACAAATTTATGTAATGTCCAGTTTATATAAATTGTGATTTATTAGTACAAGAAATCAACTGCTAAAGCTCTCTGCTGGGAAATTTTCAAAATAATCTTGTCCCTCCTCCTTTGAAAAAAGTGTCCTAGCACCCTGTGCACTCTTGATAGATTTTTCAATCCAATTTTCTCTTTTCACTGCCGAATTGGTGGCCAGATATCGAGTCTCGTGTGAGGAAACAATAAGATATCCATCTTAAGTTTTTCGAAACAAAGTTTTAAAGGGATTACCATTTCAAAATTGCGAACTTTATTTTAATGTTTTTTCTATATAATTAACATCAATTAGACTTGTTTAAACTTGTTTTTGGTAATTATTTGTTTACTCTATATAAATTATTTAGGTTAGAAGGAAAAAAGTTTTCTCTTAGTCCATAGCATAAATTCTATACGCCAATTAATTTATTAAAATGATTTACTTTGAAATGTTTTAAGATTTTTCTTTTTTTTAACGTCAAAAAATTTACCGAATAACAAATTATATGGAAAAATATTTTTATTTATTAGATAGCATGAAGTCATTTATAAATTTTTTGTATCACGACAACAAGTATTCCTTTGCTTAGATCCAATTAAGAGAATATTTTAGATTACTTTATATTAATTTAAATTAGAAAGAATATTGAGGTTTACTTTTAAATATTTTAATTTGTATTTTTTTAATTTTTAATTTATATTTTCCAAAAGGGAAATATACTCTCAATAAAAAATAGAAGCTCTAGCACAAATGGATATTCCCACCTGAAGAGTTGCATTACTCACAATACAGTGGGATCCGTTTTTTTCAGGGTCAATGGCAGGCAGCCAGTCGCCAACACTTAACTTGCTCTTCTTCTTCTCTAAGCACAACTAACTCACCACTGTCAAAAATGTTAAATTCAAGTTTAAGCTATATGTAAAAATCTCTAAGCATTAAATTTTTATTATCTCATTTCTTGAGGATTGATTTTAAAACATTTTATTCTCTTTCTCTCTCTCTCTCTGTCTTTTCTCACTTAACAAAGTACAGTTTTAATAGCTTATCTGTTTCTTATTAACCTTTTGAATAATAATGATAAAATGCTAGTTTCCAATCTGATTAATAATATAAAATTTATTTCTAAAGATTATATAATGCGTGCATTTAGCAAAATTTTGGTTAATCATATAAAAAATTTATTTGTTTGACACCATCAATTTTTTTCATCTAAGCAGAGAGACTGGATTATCAAAAAAAAAAAAAAAAGAAAACTTGTTTAAACAACAAACGAAATCGATAATTTTTTGTTAAGTAACCTTGTAGAGAATTCAAATAAAAATTTTCTAAATTAGGATTTTTTATTATAATTCATAAACTTTTGTAATTTTTTGCTTAGAGTAAAAAAATTGTTTCTCTTTTATTTTACATTAAGTCAAATTAGAAACGTATGATTATCAAAATTTTTTTTCAAAAATTTATAATGATTTTTACTATTTAAAAGGATTGGATTTTCTTCTCTCAATGACAATAAATCAATATAAAAAAACCAAATGAGGTTAGGAAAACTAACAACTCAGTCAGGTAGGTACAAATGTCAGAAAGTAGATTCTCCAAACTAGTTTTTTACCGGATATATTATACAAGCAAGATCTCACTTTGCTTTGTCAGTTTAGTAGACAGATGGTGCTTGGTTCGTTCACCCTTATTTTTTCTAAACTAATTCAAAATTGAAGTGTAATGTTTTACATTTGTTTTGTTATTAATTCTTTCTTTCTCCTATTTCTTTATGAGGTACAATTGTCGGAAACCCCTGAATTAGACGCTCTGGCAACCAGCCTATATTTCAGAGAATTTGCTTCAAAAATAAAGGGGAACGTAAACATTTTATTCATTCCTTATACTTTCTCTTACCTGTAATATAATGTAATATAAAGTGAGAAAGTCTTGCGATCGCAAAAAAATCGATTTGGAGATTTCAAAGGAAATACACAGTTCCCTGAGTCTAAAAAATGGATCTGGCAAAATGGTCTGTTTGTCTCGGTGCGCGAACAAGATTTCTCAAAAATGAAAAAACATGAGGGGAAATTTTATATTAAGTCTAGGACCGACGACGCTTGCACTTCGATAATGTGCGGCCCAATTTAGGATTTTAATAATCTCATAGGAAAAATAGGACAAATCGTCATGGCAAAAAAATATAAATAATTTAAATTCCTATATTGCCGCGTGACCAAGAAATTTGAGTTTTTTCTTTTTTTGTTTTAAGTCTCTTCGACAACATGGGCCTTAGACTTTTAAACGAATCATGTATATGTATTAATATATTTATTACGGTACAGCTTATCCAGGCATATTTTCATTGGTATCCACTTTTCATTGGTTTACGTGGGTTCTGATCCCAGATAAACCACTAAAAATTAGATACCAATTGATATTAATAAATATGCCTGAATTAAATATATCATATAATATACAATATATTCTATATCGTTTAATCTCTATGGTCTCAGATGCTGAAAAGACTTAAAAAATAAAAAGATTAATACATACAAACGAAGACCTCTAAAAATTAAAAGCTAATATAAAATTGTGAACCGGCCCTCTCAAAAAATCTGGTGTGACAGCACATCACACCTACCTTACCTTAGGTAAAAGAAAGTTGTGTGATATGGGGCCAAAATTTTTGTTCTTCTAGAAATCAAATTCTTTCCGTCGATCTCAAATTCTAAAATAAAATGTTTTAACAAAATTATAATATTTATATTCATTTCCATCAATGAAAAAAATTTGTAATCCTCTCGAGTTAACACTTTTAGAGATAATAGCATCCTGAACAGGGAGGTTTCTTGCTTACCATTTGTGAAAAAATGACAAGGTCTTGTTGCCTTCATTTTAATTGCTTGGAAATTTATCTAGAAACATTCTTTTGACATTTTCATGATATTTTTATTTTTTTACATTTCAATAAAATACTTATCTAGCAACTTGTCATAAATAATATTATTACTATAGGTTTGTCTTATTTAATTGAACATTAAAATCATAAATTTAAGTAAATGTTTTTAAAATCATCAAATATGAGGTCATTTTAATATCATTAAATTTATTTTATTTCTTTGAATGAATTACGATTTTTATATTCAAATAATTAATTTATATATGGTCTCTAGAGTGCCTGTATCATATTTCTTCTAAGCTTAGAAAAATTCAGCACCTCTAATTTTTATTTGAACTTTTTTATATCGAATTACTATCTCCCTTCATATCTCATCTGAAATATAAAAATATTTTTTCTTTATTTGGCTGCCTCTCTTTTCATCTTTGTCCATTTACACAAAACATAATTTATTATCTGCTATATAAATATTAATTTGATCCACAAAACTATTTCAATGACTATGTTTGGTTCTCTTTTATTAATGACTATAAGCAGAATGGTCTCGTTTCGCTTTTGGACATTGAGAATTTGTCGCAGACATTGGCTTTGCAAGACTTTGAACTTAATATCTATCTCTAGCCTACTCCACATTAGTGAAAAATGAAGCACCAGCTGTTTGATCAGAAAAGAAACATAAATAGCCCCCCTTTTTTTCTTTTAAATTTATTTCTAAAAAAACATTATTTTCCTCACTTAATGTTGAAGTAGTTGTAGATTTTTGATTGACAGAGCAAGAGGTGGTAGCATTTGAACCAATAAAACTCCTAGATTTCACAACGCGCCTCTTAACTCTGAAGGACGACTTAGCCAATGCATATTTTTTTAAATTCAGACAAGTCGTTACCATTATATGATAAATTAATATTTTTATATGATCACTCCCTGTGAAGTGATGATAGTTGAATATAATTGGAAATTCCAATATTATTCAGACAGAAACCTTGTGAAATATGGGAATTTTATTGGTAAAGACATTGCTCCCCTCTGGCTGACACCTCCTGTCCCGATTCAATTGTTTTTCTTGTTCGTTTCAATATTTCAAAAAATTTTAATCAGTAATGAGCTAGCTCCAAAAATTCCTCCTTCACCCGTAAGCTTTTCAAAATTAAGACAAAAGGACTTTTCTTAATAACTGAATATTTTATTTATTTACTTTGATATGCAATATTTACGCTAAAATGTATTCTCAAATGAATAACTAATTCTTTGAATAAATATAAATAAAGCTTATTTGAAAATTTAAAAGGTTATTTGTCCGAGAAGGTGAATGTGATGGGAGATACTTTAACATCTTTTTAAATATGTACTTTTAAGATAAATAAGAAGAAATCTTTTTTTTAAAACATTGGTTTTTAGACTTTTGTTTAAATGTTTAATAGGTATATTTTATTAAGATGTGAAAAAAAAAAACTCTTAAGAGGTGATAATTTTATAAATTGTTCTCTTTGTATGTTGGCAGGGAAGGGCCCTTGGGCTGTGCGGCATCGCCGTGACTCCTGATTGTCCTTGCCAAGACCAAGACTATCTTCGCTTTAGTACCTGCGAATACCCAAGCCCTCAACACACACACAAACACACACGGACAGCACAAAGCCCAACATGCGAGAAGAGGAACTCGAAGTCGCCATCAAGGTAATTCAACTCATCTATCAATCGATCGTACTCAAATATTACCAGCAACTGTCAAAGCATCAAACAAAAGATCCATCAGATATTCAACAAGGAATCAAACTGAAATAAAAAAATATACTCGTTTATTTATTGAAATGATAATGAGCATGTAGGCTAGGATATCTTAATAAAATAAAACAGACTTCGGGATTATTGATATATATAGGCCTGTATAAGGAATTTTTTTATAAAAACCCGATTATTTGTACCCCACATTTTAAGTTCTATTGTCATTTATGACATCATTTTAACATTTTGTTCAAGAAAGAAGGAAGGTCAGAGAATTCTTAATAAGTCACCAATCTGGGCCTTCGGGACATTAGATACTTTTATTGGGAGGAGGATCAGACAAGGATCCCAAGAGGTGCTGAACTGGAGATACAGAGGAGTCTTCCCCACACCACCCACTTTTCTTTATTTTAATTTCTACTAGGTGATATCACTTCGAGTACTCGTCACCCTTTTTCAGATGACCTCTAGCTTTTAATGTGAAATCAGCAAATGAATCAAGTTATTGTTGCCCATTTCTGATGAAGGATGTACAAGTACCCTAAATGTGGTTAGCAAGTAGAAATAAAATTCGTTAAATTTTGTTGCATGGCTCCTGCAACATTTTAAACAAAAAAAATAAAGAAAAATTAAATAGTTTTTTTCTAAATAGGTTCTTTTGGCTAGATGTTGATGTATTTAAATGTCAAGATGATGTTCTCAATAGCGTAGCCAAGATATTCGTTTGGGAGGCTCAACTGGAATGGGAAAAGGCAAATAATTTATATATATTTATAGGCGCTTTAGAGTTGGTATTCTTCATACTTTCTCTTACCCTTTATATTGTATATAATATATAGTAAGAAAGTATTGTTTTTGCCAAAAAATCGATGTTGAGATTTCAACGGAAATACACGTTTTGAGGTCTCCCTGAGTCTAGAAAAATGGGTATCCTTTCTGCCTGTGTGTGAACAAGATTTCTCAAAAACGAAAAATCGTACGAGACGGAAATTTTATATTTAAGGTACCCACGTCTGGTTCACCTCGAATTTTGAATAAAATCGGCCAGAGAGTATTAGTACTTTACTGATGTATTTTTTTTCCTTATCTTAGGTAAAAGAAATTTGTGATGTCATGCCATCACACCAGAGTTTTTACAAATGGTTCTTCTTATAAATTTAATTTAAATTTAATTTTTTGTAATTTTTTTCATTATTTTATTAAAAATTTATTTTCCAATTTTTTTTTGACTTTATGGAGGAGAGGGCGGCTTTCTATGTGAATATGCCCCTGAGTGCATTCTAATTATACAACAGAAACTCCCGACGGTCTTCGCATGTGAACACCCATCCAAGAATTACACATATTTGGTCTTGCTTAATTAAACTGATTGTTTTCCTGGCTCTAAGCCTCTGAGTAAAATCCAATTAAAAAGGAATCTTTCCTTATAAAAGAGTTATAAAGCAAATTCAGGAAAACCACATAATAAATGGACACAGTTAATTTTTTTTAATGAATCTTGACCGTGGCTGACTGGAACCCTTTTGTACCCAAAAGGGCATTGTCCTGCCATCAGCAAAAGCATCAAATGATGATGAACGAACAAAACACAACCATCTGATGTGACACGCACCTTCTGCATTTGCGTTTCGGGAGAAGGGGAGGAAGTGCAAACTCTCCCCCTCCGTTTAAGTTAAACGATTTCGTGATCAAATTTCATGATAAAAACCTAGATTAAAGTTTTAACAAATTTATGTCATTCCTTGAAAGAATTTTAGTTAAACGAAAGCAACTTGTTTTGAGAAAAATTTCTAATTTTAATATGGCCCATTTGAGGATATGAAATCACAAAATACACTTTGCTTTAATATTTATGATTGAATATTTTCATTTTTCTTATATATATCTTTCAGAAGAACATAAATATTACCAAATCTAAGTGTTTATTTGTTCGATTTAGTTTGCACCCTTTTTTATTAATTACTTCAGAGCTCCTAGTTATTGAAATAAAATTCTTTGAAGGTTTTTCAAATTGTTACAAGAGCCCGGGGAACGGCATAGAGATTCTATATCGTTGTCAATGTTTAACCCAAATATTGTATATGTGTTTCAACGAGAAAAGATCTCAAGCTTTGTAGTGTCATATTTTGCTTTTTTTATGCCTAAAATGTCATCTTTTAGATTAAATATATTTTAATCATAAAAATTGAAGAAATCCCAATTTTTCAGTTTTTCTAATAGGAGGAGGATTTTGCAGAATTTGCTTCTTTCATTTATTTTTCCATCCTTATTTTATAAAGGATTTCCCAATGATATCTTTTAATTTCTCATCATAAAAGATTAAAATAAACGTCACGATATTTTTTCCTCTTTACCATAAATTAGTTGCTGGAATGTAGGCATTCCAAATGACCATTAATGGATTTTTCGGTTAATTGCTCTCTAGATTTTCCCGCCGTCTAAGAATCTTGCATAATTTTCGATTTTTAATATCCCATAATGCGAACTCGTAAAAAAAGATTTTTCACATCCAATAATAATAATGTTTCAATTTTTAATGGAGTACAAATGGTAGGGAGAAAGTCACTATAAAATGAAAATATATTTTTCTCAAACTCTCTCATTAATTACATTTTTGCATTCTCAAGAGAGCATCCCTTTCTTAATGCAACATTTATTGTGATAAAATTTTTAAGGTTTTAGAAGCGAGCAGTAGCAGCCTTATATTTTGATTATTTTAATTCCTCCTTAAATATATTGTCTGCTTATTTCTTCATTCCATTTAATATATTTTTGATAAAATAATATAATTAAATTGTAAAGCTATTCTTTTATTTATTAAATAAAAGCCTGAGCTTTTTTATTTCCTGGTCATATTTTTTTCTTCTTATGTCTTCATATCAGCCCATTCACATAATGTTATCTTCTCTAAATTGGTCCTCATTTAGGGTGATTAATTATTCGAAGCTAATTATGACCCAACTGAGCCAGTGAATGCAAATCTCATCTAACTGTAATTTTTCCACTTTGGCATGTGATCTCAACAACATAAAAGCTTTTCTTAAATCACAACCAAACAAGCAAGCATTTTTTTCTCATTACCAACTAATTTTATGAAACATTTTTTTTATATACCGTTAAATTTTGCCATATATTTATTTTTTATCTATCTATAAATGTTTATATTTTGGATTTTTTCCTTTTATTGAAATTTTATTCATTAAATAAAATATAGAACATAATTTAAATTTGATAAACTAGTACTTATTATGCAACTTATTTTAAAGACAAAAATTTTAAAAGTCTTAATAGAAAATTTTTGGGTAGGTTTCTAATCTGATTCTTGGTTATTGCTTTATTTAATCTGGTTGTATTTTTTTCGGTCTTGGAAATCGAGCCCAGAATCCCCAGCTTAGGCGTGTTGACTTTTGCATAAGAGCAAACACCAATATGGTCACATAGCCCAAAATCGACCAGATAGAAGCCAATTTTAATTAAAATTTTTTTCCTTAGAGAGGACCTCTAGGAATTCACTTGATGTCTATGATTCGCTTTGGGTATTTTCGTTCTCTTAAGGTAAATAAACATGAATCTCAATAAATGGCTACAACAGCGTTTCTCAACCTAAGAGTCACGACCCAATATTGATAGCTTCAAAGTTGTGTCACAAAGTTGAGAAAAGCTGGACTATACACTTTACTGAATTGCAAATAGTTCTGATATACAAATGTTTTTTGAGATAATAAAGAGAAATATTTTTTCTCGTTCCTTTTCTTTTATTAAGCAATTTTAATAATATTTGTAGAGCACCCACCGTTTGAATATTTTGACCTTTCTTTTAAATTTGGTATATACTATTTGTAGGATTTTTATTTCTATTTGATTAGTCATTAGGCAACTCATTCTTATCTTATTTTATTGAATTTTTATTTATGAAGGCCCTTAGTCTTAAAATTCAATTGAGAAATACTTATAGTTGCATCCATAATTTCCAGCTTACTATAAATATATAATTATATACACCGTTCGCAAATAAAATCGAGTGGCTAAAGGTTAATTAATTAAATATACTAAACAACACGGAATATATTATTATATAGGTACTATAAAATATTTGTTTTTTCATTACTTATTTAATTTGTTGCCAAACAATAGGTATTTTTTATACTATTATATATTTTTTTTTATTTAATAATAAATAATACTTTTTCAACAGGTGAGTAGTTTATTTACTGATGAATAAAAGACAAACATTCTTATTTATGTGGGATTCAAACCCACACTTGTCTTTCACCGCCGACTCACTGTTTAATAAAATAATTAAATAATTGATAACGATTGGTTAAGGAGAAAAATCATTTCATCCAAGGATTTTTTGTATATCCTTATTATTAGAATTGACTAATTTGTACTAAGAAAAAAAAAAATTAATTTTTTATAACAATAATCGTAGAAATACCAACCTGCGTAAATTCTAATCAAGAAAAATAGAATAATTTTCAAATATATATAAATGATAATTGTTATTTTATTCATATAATTTGCATACTACAAAGTAGTTTCTAATAGATTCCAAAATCGGTTCTTATTAGTAATATATATTCTTTCTATAATAATAACACAAGGCAATAATGAGACTATGAAATCTTTTTAAAAAATAAATTTATCATATTTCTTTCATTTTGATTTTAAATTATTATTTTAATTAAATATAAATAATTCTTGATGAAAATGTATGATTAAATAATAGAAGGACTTGTTAAGAAAATGAACATGTTCAGATTTCCTTCATATATATCCCAACTAATAAAATTTTCTAAATAATCTTTTCTAATGAGCTAAATGCGAGAATGAAAGAACGAATTACGGTTCTGTAAAATTTCTCTAGGATCGGTTTCCCCTCGGTTATCGCGCATTGGGATTTAAGCTTTACGTATTATTCTCAAATTATAGATATTTTATTCATCGTAGAGGTTTATCAAATTTATATTCATAGGTCAGTTGGAACAAATTTTATATTGGTATTTATCTATTTATATGTAAATTTTTTACTCTAATTTTTTAAGTTTCAGTAATACTAATGACAAAATTTTCATATCCAATAAAATTTTACTTGCGTCTCAGCGCCGTTTATCTTATATTGAATCTGTCAAAATTTTTGATTCGAATTTAAATAAATCTTTAAATTCCCCTGAGTTCAAAAAAAGGCATGTCTAAATATTTTTTATATTTAGGCTATATATTCTGAAGGTGTTCGGTTGATTTCCTTCAATTCGTTCAAAGACGATGTTCGCTAACCGAATTGTTCATTAAATAGTTTTTCAATCTTACACACACCGTCCTTTTTTCTTGTGTTTGTTCCGTGAGATGAACAACATGTTTGTTGTTCGAATGATAAAATTTTTGGCGAAGGTGTTCGAAACCCAAACTTTCCGTTATCATCCACTGATAAGATTTTCTAAATTATCAAAAATTAGGGTAAGAACTTTAAGAACACATAATTTGAGATTTCGCTTTTTTTTTGTTTTTCAATAAATTCCCCTGAATTTTTTTAAAGTCTTTCTCGACATTCCTCCATATTTATTTATATTAATTGGTATGCTATCTAATATAAATACATTTTTGTCTCTTAGGATGAGAAGCGAATCACTGACCTTTAGTATTAACTCTGCACCAAGAGACAAGGGCTTCTCCTAGATTTAAAGTGTTTTAAAGCTGAAAGATAAATTTTGCACTCTTGCTTTTGCCAGAAATCTGCATAATCATATAAACGTCATTAGAAAGTTAAGTTTTACAGCAATAATTCACATGTTATCAAAAAATTATTTTATAGTAATCATACACGCGATACACTGACAGTTCATTTCATTTGTACCATACAAGCCCACCAACCGGGATCCCCGTTTTTTTACCGAAGTTGCTTTTGTGAACGGAGGCACACACCTCAAACCATGGCGACCTCTGGCCGTAACCATTTATCGGCACTGCGAAGTTTCTTGATTTCCTATCTCTAGCTTCTCTTATATTAATTTCTATCTGGCTAACTACTTCTATATCTATTTCCACTCGGTTCCTTTCATTCAACCTTCTCTATGGGGGACGATGGCCTATTTTGAGGTACTCTCTCAGTATTGAAGAATATTCTTTGCGAAAAATACATCATTGAAGGCGAATACTTTTTTAAGTCTCTTCCACACACGAGGCGTCATAGCAACTTCCTCTCATTGTAGAAATTGGTAGCCAATAATTATATAAATAAATTTTTGTTGCTCAGGACATAATTAGAATTAAATTCTCCCTTATGCCCGGGTTACAAATACTGATCCTGTGTAGAACGGCGACACTCTGCTGACTCCTTCACGAAGCCCTCTAGACATTTCCATATTAGAAATTTTATGGGACAGAGGTCTAATTAACCCTGATTGACTTCTTTTTTTTTGACAAAATAATGCAAAAAAACCAGTCAGTGAAAATAAATTGAAAGAGAAATCACTTTTCCTTTAAAGTTTTTGCTTTTTTTGACCCTTCTCTAATTTTAAAGCAACTTCATCATTCACATATTCGGTGAATTAATGACTTCCGGAAGTAGTTTGTTAGATAAGATATGATTGAGCAGACAAGTTCCTTCTTTGGATAAGATGAATATGGAATAGATAATAGATAGAGAAGGGTAAAAACACTATCAAATTTATATGAGCCTTTCCGGGACCAAAATTATTAAATCCATAAAATAAAGAGTAGAGAAATATTGAGATAAAAAAATTTAAACAAACTGGAAAATAATATAATATTTAAAATCTTGGATTGCGAGTTTGTCAGCTCATATAAATAGAGGGAGGTCTCATTTCATATTTTATTGGGAGAAAAGAGATAAAAAGGCGTAATTTGCAATTATTATTTTTTGTCTTTCTCGGTATCTGAGGCCATATTTACAATATTTATAATAGGTAGGCAATATAGGGCTACGTAAATTATTGTATTATATTTGAACCAAATTATGGGCCTTTTATTTTATAAAATCTTCCCTTGTCATTCAAATATTCGTATTTGACTTCTTAATTTTTGGGAAGGTATTCCAAGACATTGTATGTAACCAAAGAAAACAAGAAATTTAATCGGCCAATTCCCGTCCACCAGTACCGTCTTGTTAATTTGTTTTTTTGATAAACAACAGAGTTCATCATACTTTCGATTCTTTAATTTCATTTTTCACATAAAATTTAATGCTGACTTTACAAAAGCATTTGTTTCTCAAAAAACATGCATCACTCACTTTCTGAAATATGTAATATTATGAATTAAATTTTTTTTTTAACGCAATTATTGTGTTTAATCACTCTACACAATAAATTGTTCGACTGAGTCCTCTCTGAATTCCAGAGTCATAGGAATCAGAGGCGTTGCCCTCACCCTCTCTTATAAGTATTGAAGCGGGGGAGCCAGGAGAGATGCCAGTGTGATTGGATGAATATTATAGTTGAGAGCATCTTTTCTGGTCTTTAGTAGTGAGAACTCGGAGACTCTATTAAGCTGGAAAAAAATCCCCAATTATCTTTTTTCCTTACCCTGTCCTCGCACTTGCATTTAACTAAAAAATAAAAAATACTAGGCCGATATTTCAACTTCTAGTTGAAGAAGAGGCCCCTTTTAGGGGATTAACAATTACATCTCCAAATGAGGCACCTCTTCTAAAATTTTTTAAATCTATGTTCTAAGACATCCTTTTACAATACATGAAAATGACGTTCCTTTTTATCTTCAATATATTATGGAAGTCTTTTTTGCTAAAGCTAAAACGGATTGAGATGAAAATGATCTCAAATTTAAGATAATTGGTCTGAGTATTTAATATTTATTAAAATCATAGATTTATTAATAAATCGTATATATGAAGAAAAATTGATCGTTTCAAGTTTTAAAGTTTTTTCTTTCTAGATCTACCAGATTATCAAGATAACAGGTTACTCGAAATTAAGCCTGAAACAAACAAGTAACATGATGTATACATGAACATGTATACACTATTTTTTTTTCATGAATTTTTTCAAAAATTCCTTCATTTAGAGAAATAATAAATAGTCTATATGCCAATTATATTTAATTGTATTTTCGTTGAACTTTTATATAATCTATATATATATATATATATATTAATATGTAAAATTAATGGTCCAACATTTTTGATAAATTACCTAACCGAAAACATGTAAAATGTATAATACATCATTTTTATACCTGAATGCAAATGGGATATGCAAATAGACGGTGGCCACACTCGATTGGAATTCTGACTTATTAAAAAAAAAGCCCAAAAGAATTGTCAAAGACCTGATTGTGGGGTCCTAATGAGCAAACATTTCGAAAATTGCAAATGGTGTGGGCTGGTCGATTTCAAGGACATTTTGCGTGTCTTAGGTCACCAAACGTGGGCTGGCTGTTCCTGACATGCCAGCCATCGACATTCCTCTCTCTCTCTCCTTCTTGTGTCATTTTCCTAAGAAAACAAATGAAAAGAAAAAATGTTGATAAGCTCTCTCTGTTTCTTGAATGCATTATAATAATCTTCCATTTTCGGAGGATGTCAATTCATTGATATAACAATTCAATCAATACAATAATTTTTAGATATTATAGAATGAATAAATCATTGTCTTTTAGAAAAAGAGATTAATGAGGATCATTGTATTTTGAAAAACAAATTCCTCTAAGAATAGGGTAGGAAATTTCTTGTCAAATTATGATCGATTAATCATGAAATCTCGATTTGGATAAAAAAGAAATAATTTAATCTTTTTTACTTAAAAAGAAACTTCAATTTTTTTATTAATAAATAAATTTATTTACTTATATTTGGCCGGCTAGTCTTGTGACTTCCTCATTTGAAGATAATATATATTGTCTTGATCTATTAGGGGCATTCATTATAGCTCGGGACGCTGTAAGTAGAATTGGACAACACACGACTATACTAACTTAAATAAATTAAATAAAATAAATATTTTGTGTAAAAAAAAAAAGTTATTTATTTGCACACATATTGGTTAAATAATAAATTTGCAATGATATACCTTCGAGAGGAGAGGCGGGATCAAAATTTATTTAACTGTTTTTCTCTCTGGGAGCTAAAAATATTTTTTTTCCCACTCAATAACAATTATAATATTTTAAAAATAGTTTTATTCTTATTAATTACCCCAAAATTCTTACCGTACGGTCCGCTCCATTTTTCAATAAGCCCTAGTCTTTTTTTTATTATATTTTAATTTAATTAATTAATTGCTGATGTGGTCAAATATCCGATAGTCTGGGAGCACGCCCCGGATAGGCTGGAGATCCTGGGTCACCTCCCGGAGGTATAGTCAACCTACTAGCAAAAAAAACGTAATGACTATTATTATATATCTTCTATCTTTCTATCAATAAAAGATAAATAAAAAAATGAACAAGCATATTAATATATTTGTTATTATAATGAACTTAGAGATCTTAATAAGATTAAGTTATATCATATCCGTTGTCAAATATTAAAAAATTTTCTATTTAAATACAAAAATATTTTTGAAACTTGTTTACAAAAATGGTTAAAGAATTTATCTTTTTATGTAATTTATTATTCTTTTTTATTGTTTACTATCGCTTAAAAAATTATCTAACAATGATAAAAATCTAAAAAATAACTCTAAAAAGGAGAGAATTAATGAGTGCATTTCTTCGACGCCCTCTTTCTTCTAACCCTTATCAGTCTGCTTGCTCCTCCTTTAAAGACTTAGGTTATTCATTGACTTAGTATACTAATGATCATTGGAAAATAAATTGAAATATTTTAGGCCTATAATTGATAAACAAATATCAATCTGAATGGTTACTCTTTAATTATCCAAACTCTTAAATAACTTTGCTACAATTAAGACGTAATTATTTAAAGGTCTAATTCACAGGGAAAATCATCTAATTATAAAATTACAGTTGGAACTAGTAGACCTGGCATCGTTTTTTTTCAAACAATTGAATTTATTTGGGACATTCAACTTTTTATTGCTAATTGCGATCACTTTTCTTACTTCATTAATTGATTTTATATGTTAGAATAATTTTCTCTTTTTTTTTATTTGTTTAACTGATTTATCAATTTATCCTCTCATATTATATATAAATACTTGGTAAAAAGTTCTATTCAAACTTTGCTAGTAATACAAGATTAGATAAATAACAAAAAAATTTCCCTTCACTAGTAGTTAGCCAAAGAAGCTGAAAAAGTCCCCATAGTTGATAGGTTAGAAGTCAATGCTGATAACCTCAAAAGCCAAGGAATGAGGGTTCTGATCTCCGGCAGTCCGATGAAAATTTATTTAAATCAAATGAATACCAAATGATATAAATAAAAATGCCTGGATATTATTGTATCGTTAATAATAATTGTTTAAAATCTATGCTGATGTAGTCAAATATACCGTGTTCTGGGAGCACAGCCCGGATAAGCTGGAGGTCCTGGGTCACATGTATATGATGTATAGTCAACCTACTAGCAAAAAAAAACAACGATTATTATTATATATTTTAGATCTTTTCATCAATATAAGATAAATAAAAAATGAGCAAGCATATTAATATATTAGTTATTATAATGAACTTAGAGATCTTAATAAGATTAAGACCAAGATGCCGAAAAGCCAAAAAAAAAAACTCCGAAGGTAAGCATTTGTCTATATATGATATACTTTTCTGTTTAAAACAAATGGCACCTCGTACTGCAGCGCCCCAAGAAAAAATACGGTAATTAATTATTAAATTTGATTGAAAATTTCAATAATATGATAATTATTCATTAATTTAAATATTATTTTAAAAAATTCATCGTTTTGATATTATCTCGTGAGCGCTCGAAAAAAACTATACGAGTCAGTCTGGAGCTGCAAAGTCAAGTAGCCCCGATAAGAACATATTCGGCGAATTTTGCCGAGGCTCATAAGCAAAAAAATCCCTCAGAGGAGCTGCTGTCTAAGCAGCTCTAGAACCCAGTTGGAAGAATTAATTCCGCTAGAGAGCAGTCTTGTTCCTGCATGAAAGTCGAAGTTTCCTTCTTCTTTTTTCTTCGATATTTTCTTTTTTTGTTTATTTGTTTAACAACAATATTTCAGTAAAATTATTTTAAACATGAGTAGGTTTAGTACGAATTTATTAAAAAAAATAAAATTTTCGCAATTAACACTGAGTGAAAAAACTAAAGGACATTCAACTCCAGAATTAATCAATTAATTCATCAAACAGGAGTAAATAAATGTTTCTTTGTATTCACCCTCTCCAAGATAATGTCACGGCCAGCCATTTTTGAAATCTTAATCTTAATAATTGAAGTACCCCCTCGATATCAAGGCCAGCATGAGCCGCCATTGTTTATAACACTAATACTTATAGGTAAGAAAAAGTAAAAAATTGGCTCTCTAACAAATGTTATAAAATTTCAAGCCCTCTTCTTTGAAGGGGGAATATGCTCTTGCAGAAATCTTTACTTAAACCTTGAATTGGTAATTTCAACATCAATATATTATTAAAGTATTTACGAGCTCTTTAAAAATTTTTTAATTATTTTATTATTCGTTAAAAAGATTTCAATTTTTTTTTACTTGACATAAAATTTTATCTAGGATACATTTAATTATCTCAAATTTCACTCGATAATTATTTTATAATATAGACTTTTATGGAAATGTCATGCATATAAAATATCATATTATTAATAAAAATATGGTGTGATAAACGCACATAACCCAACTTTCTCTTACCTAAAATAAGGAAAGCTGAATGATGTGCTGTCACATCAGATTTTTTGCGCCGGGCCCCCTACGTAACCGTTCAATGTACAACCAACTTAAATTTATTTTGATTAATAAATGAGATTTTCATATGACTCGCATTTGGTTTTCTGAAAGGCGAGAGAGACCAACCAGCTGCGCAAGCGAGATGCCGGTGTCCAAGCGTTGGCTTTGAATTGACGGCCTCACCCTATTTGAAGTGGAAAATGATATTAAAGATTTTCTAATTTTTTATATATACAGCAAATTTAATCAAAACTTGGATGGTTTAAGAGAAATTCACAAAAAATCTAAAAACGCACAAGAGTAAAGTGGGCCCCAAACAATTTTAGGGAGGATAAAATAAGAACATTTCAGAGAACATTTAATAAATAATTGATATATGAATTTTAATCAAAATCTTTAGAGCGAATTTTGAGAAAATTGAAATAAACTAAAAAAGTACATCGGTAAAGTACCAGTACTCTTTCACTGATTTTATTGAAAAACTTCGAGGTGCAGGCAACAGAGGGTAGCTTAAATATAAAATTTTAGTATCGTATATTTTCATATCTTGTTCACAAACACATAGACGGACCATTTTGCGACCCACTTTTTAGACTCAGGGGACTTCAAAACGTGTATTTCCATTGAAATCTCGACCTCATTTTTTTTGCGATCACAATACTTTCGCATATAAAGGTAAAAGAAAGTAAAAATTATACAGATTTCAACAAAAATTTCTAAAAGAACTAACGATTCTTTTCACGTTTGAAAAGAACCTCCTATTTCATATAAACCCCTATTAATCAATACCTTATAAAAATTTGGCGATTTACCTTTTTATTAGCTATTAAATACATAAATTTATTCAGCAAATAAACCCTTATTAAATGATGGTCACATCACTCTTCTAGTAATTACATTTATATATTCACTCTGTTGTTTCTAATTAATGTTTTGTTCTTATCTCGAGAGGTGAAAATCATAAATTAAAAAGTGAAAATAAATTTTTTTTTAATATCTTCATCTAATATATGATTATTAAGTAAATCGTGTGAATAGAAATTCACTGAATTTCTTATATATCTTACCCACTAGAATTATAATTAGTTATTAATCTAACTATTTTATGAAAATACATTTAAGGCTAAAATTGTTCATTCTTGTTTCACTTTATATCTTTTTAATTTAATCTTCTAAGAGCTTAGATTAAAAATCTTTATAAAAGACTTTATTTATTGCCAATTAACTCTATTTTCCTATTGATACTTGTTAAAAAAAAGTAATGTTTACTTTTAAGAAGCTCTTAAGATTTTTTCCTTTAGTTTTTTAAATGACTTCTGATGCTCACTATATTCATTCAATAATAATTTACAGAATCTGATATCTTATGGCTAAATAAAACTATTAATCTTTTTAAACAATATAATCCGAAAATATTTGCCATGAGAGTCTCCTGATTGGCTATTGAGTGTATCGCCACGATGACGTTATTGTGACGTTGCGAACAGAGTTTGACATTTAATTCTAAAAGTGGGGTTTGGATAACTAATAAAAAAAGAAAAAAAATATAT
>JAAAKE020157791.1:0-12238 GCA_010014785.2 Anisolabis maritima
ATATATATATATATATATATATGACAAAATATTTTTTTTTTAATTAAATATTTTATTTTATATCTGATTTATGAACAAAGAAGCCTAATTTTTTATAAAATGAAGAAAATAAATCTTTTTTACCTTATGATTTGACAGTTTCTTTTGTTCTATCTTTTCCCCATGGTTATTATATAATATAACTCTACTCTTTAAATAAAAGAAAATAAATAAAACACATTTTTTTATAAAATGTTAAAAAAAAATAATGCTCTAAAATATATCTCTTTTAATAATTTTTAATGGATCGTGAATCCTTGTTGAATTAAACGTTGAAGTGCTTCAATTCTTGATTCCAAATTGGCAATAACCTTCTTTTTTTCTAAAAATAAAATGTTTTTTAAAATTGTCTCTTTTAACTCATTTCTTTTGAGTACCTGGATGGCGACTACGAGTTACTCGAGCTAAGACTAGAGCTGCCCTCGCTTCGATTTACAGGAGGGCTTGATATTTCTAATTTTCACTACCGGCCCCGAATCATGGGAAGAAGGCAAAGACGTCTATCATTTTTCCAGTTTTAAGTTCCTATGTAAAAACTCTGATTTTCTCAAAAAAGTGTACAGCAGATCAAATGACTCAATAGTAAGCTATTTTGAGCTAGGCTAAATTAGTGAAAACGACGGAGCTGTGATTTGATAATACCGCAAGGTGTCATTAATTCATTTTACGCCAAATCTAGCTATATCCTTAACAATTCACCTCAAAACTTTCGCAACGTTTTCTACGCCTAAGAGTATGGCCATATTGCTTCCGACAGCTCACTTCATTTCACTGAGTTTAGACGAAACACGAAATTGATGATCCATTATTTCTATATATTTGGAAACAAGTTCCGCATTTTAAAGTATTTATTACTAAGAACAAGGAAAAAGCGATTCCTTCCAACAGCCATCGGGTAATTTTTGTTATAAATGCACTATCCTCTGTATTTTCTCCTTAACTAACGAATCAATTTCTAACACCCTTATTTGCAATTATTGATAATAAACTCGTCGGATCAATTTCACTTAACTGATTTGAAATTCACCTGATGGATTCCTGATGTCGGTGTGATCGGAGGCATTGAGAGCATTTGCACACTGGTCCTGTTTGATATGATCGTCCGATGTCGGGGCCCTTGTGACCATATCCTAAAAGCCCTACAGCCAGAAGTCCCAGCACTTTTTTCTTAAAAACTTAGTTTTTTCCTCTATAAACTATTCGTGTTTACGTTTCGGTCGTCTCTTCCGACCTTCCTTAGCACTTAAATATACAACAGTGTGGTGACACTGTTACTTATATTATCAATACATTTTTTGTCTTAGATGCTTTTTCTCAGGGATCCTCCGAAAGATGAAGCAATAAACAATTGCCCACTCTCTTTTTCTCTTCTCTTCCAGTTCAAATTATATGTTCTCTTAATGCAATTAATTTAAATAGTAATAATAATAAAAAAAAGTATTGATTATATATTTAATGATTATCAGCACACTGATTGTTGTATAATATTCTTTAAATTGTGAGGAAAACCGGAAGACAACCGAAACGTCTACAAGAATCAATAATAAAGACTAGAGAGGAAAACACTAAGTTTTTTTTCCTCGTTCTTGTTTCAACCCCAGGTTGCCGCCATCCACCCATCTAAAGCGTGTCTCAACCTATGATAGATACAAACTTGTGTCAAACTGAGAAAATGGTGAATTTGGGTCGCCCGGCAAAAAGTTTGAGAAACGCTGTTCTAAAGCAATCATTAAATATTAACTAAAGGATAGAAACCTCGTTCCAAATGCGATTCCCTCGATATTTGATCGTTTCTCTTTTTTTTAGAAGACTCCCTTGTTTCGCAGCTACTGGCTCGTTTTCTCTCTGAGCTCGCACGCGAATGTGAAGAGCAGTAAGTCCCTGAAGAAAAACGACTTTCTTTAGAACTGGACCTCTCATATTTCTTTTTCCTCATAGCTGACTCCTTAACCAAAGGCGATTTCTCTACATATTTAGGATTAATATTTGTTTGTGATAGTTTCTTGAATTTTAAGAAATTTCCACGAGATGAACGAATTTGTTTTGACGGCGGTGATCGGGAATGATTTGTACTGCTTGAATCTGCTGATTAAATATTATTATTAATACTTAATTAAAAATTTCATAAAAATTAGAAACAAAACACTCACCAGAACGAGTTCTTTGAATATTTTTTCTTAACGTTTTTAACTTCGTATTTTCACGACTAGACGATCTTGAATTAGAAGAATGGCGTTCGGATTCGTAACTTTTTATTAATTGTTGTTGGCGAAGTCGCGAAGCCATTATACGTTCAGATGCCTTCATCGCTTCAATCTAACAATTAGAGCTATTTTAGTTATTTTAAAGGATATATGTATATTGTTATGTATGAAAAAGAAAATGCAGTTGTTTTTTTTAAATCTTTTGGCATTTGGAATCCGTTGATATTTATTTTATTTAATTAGAACATGTCGCGAGAGTTTTCCTCTGCTCTAAAGGAGAGGAGAAAATGCAGAAATGCCTAGTCATTTATGTTTATTGGTGGGGATCCGAGAGAAGGATTCCTGAACTCTCGGAGCCACACAACACCTCCCCCATTTGAGCTTTCTTTCTTTTCCTAACCGGCCCATTCATTTTCAAACGAGTCGCAAGTTATGAGATTTGGGTGAACCCAGACACTTATCAAACTGATCGCCGGAGCGATGTATTAATTTTTTTTCTTTACAAATTTTTGATTGGGAAGCCGGAAACTTCTTTGCGCTTATTAATCAAAATTTAATTGTATTTTGTTTTGACTTATTCAGTGCATTCCTGTTAAAATGTTTTTTGTCCAACAAGCTCCCTATTCATTTCCATAAATTATATATTTCCATTCTTGTTTTTTCAAAAGCCGTCCTATCAATAAATACAATCTCCCAATAAGTGTATATGAATATATGAAATAAATACATATTACAAAAATATTGTAGACCTAAACCTGCAGCCTTCTAAGATCTATATTTATACTATAGTTCGTTTTTTCTAAATATAATGTAAAATAATTGCAATATATTTTCATTTCAATAACAATTTGGAAAGTTATTTATTATCTATATTTTTAAATTTTTGCGATAAAATATATAATATAAAAATGGATGTATGATGAGAATATTGTATTAGTGTGTTTTATTTAGTACTGGTTCAAAGGATCGGTGGAGTTCACCTCTGATCTTTCAAACCTTACAAATGGACACTCAGTCGGGTTGGAAGTTTCATGATTAGTACTTCAAATCTCCAAAAAGTTATTTCCACCCCAACCACTCCGTATTTTTACAAACTTGTCTGAACATATCCAACCAAGGTCTACCGTTTGCGACCAATTTTTATTTACATAGCAGTATTTTTTTTAAGAAAATAATATTGATAATTATGCAAGTTAGGAGAGGATGTTTTTCTTCATTTCTTAAATCAAAAGGTAAATTTCATTCCTATTTTTGAATTTAAACTTTTTGTTACCTGATGTACTAATTGGGCATTTTCTTCTTTTAATTTACTAGCTACTCGGGTAAAGGAACTCCTCTCCTTTCTTACGAGTTGCTCGAGGGTCTCAAGCGCTTCGCTCAGATGCCGACAACATCGACGATTCGAGTATAATCGTCTATCACGGTGCTGATAATTGTGCTCGGATTCTCGAAGACGATGTGTGAGTATCTCATTTTTTTTTCGAAGTTCAATTAATCTTAAAAAATTGAGAGGAATAAAAAAAAAAAAAAAAACAAAAAAAAAAAAAAGAATATTAACTCTTTTTCTAAAAGTCGTATTTTATGGCTGTTTTTTTCGTTATGTCGTGATTCAACACGAAGCAATTGCTCTTGAAGTCGAGCCACTTCATTTTCTAATCGTTTGATTGTTGATTGCAAAATTTTAGCCGAAGGCAATCCGCAATATTCCAAAGATAAGGGATAATGGACTCTAAAAATATAAGAAATATATCAGAGTTGTTATTTTATACTGGATGTTGATATTAATCTGTAGGATAGAGAAATAAACACGATAAACATTTATTGGGCATATATTGCGGACTAGCTAACACCCCGCATCATCTTTGGGAGTGATATATATATATATATAAAGTATGTTGCATCTAAAATAAAAATTGTTAACAACCAACATACTTTAAATATAGACGAAATCCACCATCACAATTATTAACTGCACTGATGGGCTGATTATTTCTCCATTCCTGTAATTAATATAAGAAATATTTTATTTAAATATTGAATGAAAAATACGAAGGGAGCCAAATGAAGATAGCAACGATTTTTTGATAGAAAATCTTTGGTCTAATACATAGAAATTTCGACGTTTCGACTGTCTCCTTAGAATAATTAATTTTTTATAAAACAATTATTAATACATACAAAAACTTTTAAATTTATAGATTAATATAAGCTTTTAGTATAAAATTTAGCAGTCTGTAAAAAAATATCTAATTTTTTTTCAAAATCTTAGAAGGGGAATGCAATGGGCCCTGCCCTCATGAAATTATTTAAATAAAAAGAATTATCACCTATCGAATTCAACCGAATAAGTCAAAATCAAAAAGCGCCGTTGTTGGTGTTGTTTCTCATCGCCATGATCACCACTTGGATCTAAATGTGGATTCAAATGGGTCCAACTTGGATTATTTAAAAGTCGACGATTTCTCATCATTTCTAAATCGTCTAAACTGAGAAGATCCAAATGAACAGAGTCGCTTGTCTGACATCTCAAAAAAAAACTTAAAGCATAATATATATATAAATTAATAAGATCCATTAATAAACACCTTGAGCAAACCTGATTTTAACATCATAATGAACGTATGAAACGATTTGAAATTTCCAGTCCGATGCGTTAAATTTTCAACATCTTAAGAAAAGAAGAAAAAGAATTAAGATTAAATTATATTTTCAAATTAAAATATCATCTGCCTAATTGAAAACTTTGTTTTAAGAGATAATATTAATATAAGAAACCATCACGATGAGTTGGGTGACTGTACACAGATCAGAGATATGTGAAAAGGGAGGAAGTTAGCCAGTAGGATAGCCTCTATCGAAATAAAACTCCCAAAATAATGAAACGTTTCGGCTTTACTTAGATAAATCCATCATCACTCCTTATTTAGAGAGTGTATGCAATGTACAAGACAATGAAATTGCAGATAAAGTTGTTGTATATTACAATACAAAATTATGATGAGCATTATCTATATACACTTGGTATATTTTATGTATTGTAATATACAACAATTCTATCTGCATATACTCTCTAATGACTGATGATGGCCTATCTAATTAAAGCCAAAAAGTTTCATTATTTTGGGAGTTTTATTTCGATAGAGGCTACCCTACTGGCTGACTTCCTCCCTTTTCACATATCTCTTTAATATAAGAAATATGAAATTTGTTATATTAATTTTTTTTTAGATCCAAAATATAAAATATACATTATTGGGCGAAAGCGGAATATCCTGGTTTGGATCCGGATACAAATTTTTGTATCTTAATTAAATCTAATCCGTTCTCAGTTATCACACTAAATAAGAGACTCCTCGCTCGCTTCATGAATTGACACTGACGGGTGGATTTTTAAATTGAATTCTTTTAATCTTTGTTTGCCTTCATTTATTGTTCGTCCGTCTAAGTACACTGAAACTCTAATGTTCTTTACTCAGTCACTAAGGTCAATAAGAAAGGCCAAACAATGTTGAACCTTGTCATTCAGATTTTTTGCGCCGGGCGCCCTCTCTAATCCATCTCTTAAAAGAAGACCGGTTACTCCCGCCGTTTACCCGGACAACTGCAAAAGACTAGATCACTAAAGTGCGGTTAAAGGTTAATATATTTCAAAGGTCATCTAATAAGTAATTGATAGTATATGAATTTTAATCAAAATCGTTAAGGCGAATTTTGAGAAAATCGAAGTACATTAGTAAAATACTAATTTTTTTATTATAACTTCAAGTTACAAGCGACAAAGGTACCTAGCTTAAATATAAAATTTCTGCCTCGTACTTTTTTTAGTTTTTGACTTACCAGTTCACAGACCTACATACAGACGGACCATTTTGCGAGAACTATTTTTTAGACTCAGGGGACTTCAAAACATATATTTCCGTTGAAATTTCGACATCGATTTTTTTGCGATCGCAATACTTTCTCATTATATTTAGGAAAGAAAAACTAAAATGGATGTATGTATGTATATTCCAGCATAACTCTGAAAGGCCTGGAGCAATTTCAACCAAAGTTGACATACATATGACTTAGAATCTGGAAAAAATGCGGTCGGGATAAGACACCCCTAGCACACCTAGGGGGGTGGAAGAGGAAGGCATGTAAAAATAATCGAAAGCGACTGATATTTGTGTCGAATTCATAGTTTTCGCTGTTGCTAGACAAATTTAGGCAAAAAATTTTTCCGCAGAAGAGAAGGCGGACTTTGCAGCTAGTAATTTATATTTAATTAGAATGGCCTGTGATGCTAAGGAGGGTTTGTTGTAACTGCGCTGTTTAATTTTTCATAGAAGGGACATAACCTACAAAATAGTTTAAAATATGAAACACTATAATATTGGCAAGAATGGAGGACTTTAAATGAATTTTAAAAAAAAATTTTATATATATACTTTCTTTTGGACTTGGAAAGTAATTTCTATAGAAAATTTTAAGTTTACCTGCGACCTATTTAGGATTGAAAAAAGCGTGTTGGACAGCCCTGATCTAAACAAATCTCTGATTCCTTTCTCCTTGCTTTACTTATTTATTTAAAAAGAATGTATAAAACAGGTCATACTAAGGTTATGTCACATTTATTTCCAATTAATACAAAATTTCAATGAATATTTTGGCTATCTTAAGCCAAGAAATTTCACAAAAATAAAATGTTGACGGCCTCATCAATAAAGATATAAAATTTTTTAAATTTCCTAATCCCACACTAATAGTCATTGAATTTTATTTAAGAAATCTGTGTTTAAATTTAATATTTAATTATTATGCAAATGGTCAAAAAGGTTTTGAAATTACCCCATTCTGTTTGGAGGAATGAGGAGCTCCACAAATTAACTTTAAATAGAGGAAGGGGGGGGGGGGGTGAAGAATAAAAAAAAGGTTGTAAAATATTGAATTGTGCGATTTCTTTAAACTCTTAAATGGAAAAAATGAGGGTCTCGCTGGATTTGGACCTCGCGTTTACTACGTTTACGGCATTTTAAGTTAAAAATTTTTCTCTCTATGATAATTATAAATTAATTCTTACCTTGAGCAGCAAATGAGCCGTTCCATATCTCACCAGAGAGTTTTTTTGTTAAAGATAGCTCTAAATGTTTGCTTTCATTGACTTGCATTTTAACCATATACTCTTTCCCTTTAAATACGCAATTGGTTACAAGATTTGCTAATTCATTCATTTATTATATATGTAGGTACATTTAAAAGGTTAAGAATATTTATATAAAAAAAAAAATATAAATTGTTTACTAACAAAAAAATTTACATTTCATAAATTTAGATTTTAATTTAAAAAATATGAAGGTGGATTTTATGTATATTATTATCGATTGTTAATGGCTAAATATTGCTTCAGGATAAATGCACTTTTCATCTAAAGGAACTTTTCTTGTGTAAAGAGACGCATAATATTTTTTAAGAAACAACATTAAAAAAAATTTTGGAAAGTTTTTTTCCATTATATATTGATTTAAGCTAAGGATTTAATTAGACCCTTTCATCAAATTTCTTTTAGAAGAGCCGGAGAGAACAGCCGCCACTTGGATCGATGAAGTCAAAAACGTCTCACCTTGGAACAACATGTCATAGGCTTTGCAACTCTCCATTAATTCATTTCACTTATTATTTACAATTTTTCTGTACTTTTTATAGGTAGGTTTAATTTTTTTTTGTTTGATTTTAATGCTAATGGACTAACATACAAGTTGATTATATAAATATATATTAATTGATGATTATTATTTTAATTTCTATATGACTTTCGTTTGCTGAAAAGACAATAAAAAATCTGGTGTGACGTCCGCACATCCTACAACTTTCTCTTATCTAAAGAAATTAAAAATGTGTGATGTTCTGTCCCACCCGCTAGTAAGCCGGTTCACAATTTTTTATTAGCTTTCATTTTTAGAGATTTTTCGTTTGTGTGTATTAATCATTTAATAAAAATAATTAAATTAAATTGTCAATTAAATTCCGTTTATTAATCAACATAGGAATTAAAAATATTTATATTTTGTTACCATGGCAACGGATTTTCCTATCTTTTCTATGGAATTCTTAAAATCCAAAATTGAGGGCCCCACACTATTTTAAGGTGAAAATTGATTAATACATCTTAAAGATTATCTAATTCATTATATGTACAGCCAATTTAATCAAAATCATTACAGTAGTTTAAGAAAAATTCACCAAAAACTACATCTAAAAAATACATTTATAAAGTATTATAACGCTTTGGCTGATTTTATTGAAAAGATTCGAGGTGCAAGCGGCATGGGTACCCAGCCTAAATAAAAAATTTCAGGTTCGAGCAGCTTTTTTGTTTTTGAGAAATCTTGCTTAAACACACACAGACAGACAGAGACCATTTTGCGAGATCCATTTTTTTTAGACTCTGGGGACATCAAAACGGGTATTTCCGTTGAAATCTTTTCTTTGCGATGGCAATACTTTCTCACTATATATTCCATATATATGTAAGAGAAAGTAAATGTGATCAATGGAACCGTTTGATGTTAATTTTACTAAAACTCCATTTCTTTCTTTAAAATATGGTGGTGATTAGTTGAAAGAATATTTATAGAGGAGGATGGGCTTTGAAGAAGAACTCTCCTCCAAATATGTAATTGATTATTGAAAAAAAGAGAATTAAGATTCCTTATCAATTTAAATGAAATAAATTATTAAATAATCACAAGAAATATAGTAATTTTAAAATCTTATAAATTTATTTCTAACTCGAAAAATAGTAATAATAATCAACTTTTTTCAGCATATTTCAAATACTGCATTCATTTCTTTCAAAACTATTGAAAATTTTCATTTCTAAAAAGAGCAAAAATTAACTAACCCTACAAGTTGAAGAAAGTTCAAATTTTACTTTCCTAATTGACAAATTATTTTTTTGATTGTCTGGATTAGTGCATTTCTACTAATAGCTAATAATACATTAAAGCATTTAGATATAAGACCAACTCCAATATGCTCTTGTTGGAAAACAGCACATTTAACTAGTCCAAACTAGTTTAAATCAACATCATTCAAACAACGAAATTACTTTCATCCAGTAATTTGGTGTTAACTGTAGCCTTCCATTTTATTTTCAAATATGTCGTGTTATTGGGAGAGGGAAAATAATGATTACCAATCGGTAAATTTTCCACCTTTTTTTTTTTTTTCAATCTCCACCCCTATGCATTCTTCTGTGGGAAATCATAGGTTACCAAAGGTTGCCCCAACCCCTCTAGAGCAACCAAGTGTCTCGTAATTTCCCTGTGTTCAACATAAACATTACTGGAAAAAGTCTCGTCCTCTCTACTGTTCCCAAGCCATGTTTCTGTTAGAGCTATGACATTATGGGGGAGCAAAGATTTCAAAGAAATTCGCTTTATTCATAATTAGAAAAATCCTAAATCATTTTTTATTTTATAATATAATAGAATGGGAAAATTTATTAGTAGAAAAAACTCACGATTAATAAAAAAAAAAGAGTTGAGGGAAAAAAAACATCAATTCATTTCATTGTCTTGCCAAATGCTTTAAGGACTCACACCTGGTCAAAATTTGTCTCAACGGATGGGATGGGATCCCTAATATGAAAAAATTTTTAAATTTTAAAAACGTTAACATTTATTTATTTATTTAACATTATATAAATTTAATAAAAATATTAAGTAATAAATAAATTAATTAAAATATATTAATTTAATAATAAGTTTCACATTTAATTGAAACAATGTTTTATTTTTTCTATTTTTTTTTTTTCTCAAAACTTTTCTAATTTATTTTATTTTTGTTCAAGCAATTTTGATGGTCTTGGTCCAAGGGATGGTGGTGGAAGCGTGTCCTCCTCTTTCGCTAAAAAATAGATATAAATATGAAAACTTTCATTTAAAGAAATTAAAAGAGAAAACGTAATTGTCAATTCTTTATTTTCGGAAAATAAAAAAAATTATTATTGGATTAACTCTATGTTTTGTAAGAACTTAAGAGGTGATTAAAGAATATAATTTTTTTTCAGTATCTCTGGCCATATGGACTTTAAATGATTCACGATATGTTTATTACGATACTTCTAATCCAGGTCTCCAAATGATATAAATAAATTTTCATCAGACTGCCTGGGATCCGTACCTCCTTCACCCCTTGGCTTTTAAGGTTATCACTATTGACAATGTCAGTATCTTTAACCTTTCGGCCACGGAAGCAATATAAATTTAAATATACCAATTTTGGTACAAGGTTGGATGCTTTGGCCTAAGCGAACAGCCACCACTGCTGAATTTCGGATGGGTGGCCCTAAAGAACAAGGATATCAATCGACCACCGGTAGCCATCGATATTGTTTTATCTAAATAAAATATATAATGAAAAGTCTAATGGCCTTAGCAGCCTCCTCTAAGTTAATAAATAAATTTTGGAATAAATCCATTTACAGAACAACATTGCCATGTTAAAACAAACATGTTTTTTGATAATAAATAATGTCTCTTTAAAGATGAAATAGATCATTAAAGAAATAAAATTATCGTTCAATTTTTTTCTATCTACAGTATTAATTGTTTTCAGCCGTCCACACAACTAGCAGGTGACTCGGCCCCCTGAAAACCGGCTAATATTTTATTTAATTCTAAATCTCTTAACATTTATCATTTCTCTTTCTCTTTACTTGCTATTTCTATTATAGATAAGATGAAGAAGGCCTCTAACTATGGAAGACCAAAGGGTTCGACACAATAATCATAAAAATATAATGGAAGCTTGTCCAATAATAAAATATTTCTCAATGTTCATAGTTTCTTAATAGAACTGGTTATAAGTTGTGATCTCACTTATTTTTCAAATAATACTAGAATTTAAATAATTCTTTATTGTTGACAGTTGGCAAATCTGTTTCAGCCTTTTCCCGTCATCATTAGAACTCATGCTTTCACATGTCATTTTTTTTAAGCTTTTTTTTTAAATTTATATTCAGTCTTTTCGGCTACGATGGCCATTATTTTTACAAATACATGAATATTATAGAAAAAAAATTTCTTTAGTGATATCTTTCGACGGGTAACAGCCTTGTTCTTCGGGGCCATCCATTCGAAGTCACTGCTACTTAGCTTTGCTTTCATCAAAGATCTTGCTGGCTGTTCCTCTTCTCTCTAGCCAGAACCGCCGGCTTTTTAACCGTTGAAATCCGAATAATATCTTTGTTAATATATACTTTTCATACATATATATATATGTTTTATATATTCCGCTAATTTAACATTTTGACAGGACTTATGGGTTATTTTAATAGAGATTAAAAAACTTTTTTATTATTACATAAAATTTTTATCTTTGTCTTTTTTTTTTAATATCAATTTTTTTTTTTATATTTCAAGTTCTAATTGTGACCGGAAAAACAGATTTGCCAACTGTATAAATAAATTTATTTTTATTTTTTATTTTATTTTAATAACTGACATCATTGTCAGTCCATTTAAGAAACTGATCATACCTCAGTTAACATTTTCTCTGATAGATAAATTGCAATCTCATTTTTATTTTTATTCACTCCTTTAATGCAATCCCATTTAACATAAAAACTTCTTTCCAACTCAAAATATAATTATTTGATTATGTTGAAATTTTACATACATATGATACTTAAATTCAAAATGAACCGAACTGAATGATTTTTAGTAAAAATCTCAGCATTAGAAGCGGGGGACTAGAAGATGCAACATTTTTTTTTTTAGATAATATGTTTTATATATATATATATATATATATATATATATTATATTTCGAGTAAAATGATATAACAAATTATTATTGTAAAACAATAAAGAAAAGCAAAGAATATAATGAATTAAAATTTAATTTTAATCAAATGTGCGATTTAAATATATTATTGCCCTTCCCCTTGGTGCAGAGGTAAAGGTCTTGCCTCACGTACCAAGGTTCAGTGGTTCGCTTCCCGTCTTGAG
>JAAAKE020157802.1:0-12238 GCA_010014785.2 Anisolabis maritima
TTTACACGTCTACATATTTTGAATTAGGCGGTCATCAGACTCTGGGCATTTCGGGAAACTTTTCATCTGTTCCTTTGCCCAAAGACCTCGAAAGGAATCCTAATCCTACTTTGCAGTCTTTTAGACAGTAATTATATCATTTGTAATAAATTAATTCTTCTTTTTTGAAACCCTTCTATTAAAAATGCTTTCTCGACTTGCGCTACGAAAAGGTAATTACTTTAATATTATAAAACTGAAAATAAATGATTCTTACATAACTAACCTTTTCTCATTAGATGTAATAAATATCTTGACAAAAATAGATGATCAAATTTTTTCTTTCAATAAATATAAAATATCATCCAAAATTTTTATTATTTATATATAAATATAACAATTTTCATCAATTTGGGATATTTAGACTATTTCACTTGTCCTCTTGAAAATTTCTTTCGTTAAATAAATATTTCTTTTTCAAAAGCTCACTTAATTTTTAATTTTTATTATTAGATAAAAGACGATTTCTCACTTAGGTTTAAAAGCAAATTCAAAGTGATTGGAATTTATAAAAAAAGTTTCTAAAAGGACTTTCTAGTTAAATTTAAAAGTATAATTAAAATTTAATTTAAATAAAGCAGATTAAGCTAAAGAAATTAAATGAATTTTCGACATTTTGGGCAGCAATCGTACCCTGCATCTCGACAATCAAATGTCAAGTATAAATCATGGCCGAAACGTTTACATTTTAAAAATTATATTATACTAATCCAATTTTCATACTGATTTTATATTATATTACATGAAAACATATATGTAAACATCTTTATTTAGCTCGTTCATTTTATGTCAGAATAATTATAATATAGGACTCTAAAGAAAGGCAATGACAGCAAATAGATGGCCTTTGGATGCTTATAGAAAGACAAATTTTGGGGCTTTCGAACTAAGTTTATTTGTTCCATAGACTTTACCATAATATCTAATATTAGGTACATTATTTTATATATGTAAAACTACATTGACCACTTTTGGACAGTATACTTTGACTAAAATAAAGATTAGCAAATAAACTTTGTTCAAAATGTCCGAAAATTTACCTTTCATTAAACATACAAAAGCTATCTCTTTGTTGCCACTCCCTTCCCCTGGAGACAATTGGACCCAGCAATGATCTCTTTCATTGTATAATATAGAATAGTCATTAATCTGTTATGAATTTTTGGTTTTCAGTGCAAGACTATGCAGTCCCTATTGTCGGGATTCGATTCACTCAAACGACAGCATCCACCTCAAAACCTGCTGCTGAAGTTACAGCATCTTCTGGTGCAAGGGATTTGACAAACTTCCCTCGACCCCAACGACTTGAATTCTCGGCTCCTGTTCGACATGGATTCATTCCTGAAGAATGGTTCCAGGGTTTCTATAAGAAAACTGGATATTTAGGTATCTTCCCTATTTTTAATTAGAGAATAAAATTAAGGAAATTCTATATGGAAAGCATAATGAAATGCCTTTTGTTGAGTTTTTTCTTGAAAGCTTTGCGAATACGAGTCGGAGAGAGATTGAGATAAAATAAAAATAAATATTTGTTTGTTATTCTTTCTTTGTCCTTCCTTTCGAGATGATTGTTTGACTGGGCATGTTTGGTGCCTCCTGGATTTGATCAGGGACGACCCAAATATGCTGACGTTCCACCAAAGCACACCGGATAAGTCCAGTGGAAACATCTCACCATCGCCAATATAATTTATAAGAGAATAATAAAAATTTCTCTAGTAAGAATACACCTTACTTTTGCACCGTCTTCTTACAAGCCCAATTCGAAACACTCACAAAAATAGACGCAAGCTAGATGCGAGCAGTGCTCAGAGGGATAGTGACATACTAAAACAAATCCTGAAAATTTGTGATTTGTTTTGAAAAAGGTGGTAGTTTTCAAAACGCTGCACCACACAAGGACTATATGTTAATATATTAAGATAAATGAATGTTATGGCTCCCTGGGTCAACTCGACAATCAACGCCGACCAACCAGGGAAAACATTATTCCACATACAACCAACCGCGGAAACCTTCCAGAACCTATATATATATTGTAAATTCTAAATTGTTTTAATGTTTTGTTTTTGGACGGGGTATTTCTAATTTTTTTGAATTAAAAAGTCAATTATTAATGCAACTACAAATTAATAAATAAATATTCTAAGAGAAAAATGTTTTTTTTTCAGGTCCATATGCTTTTATTTTCACCTTTTCTACCTATCTTATTAGCAAAGAAATCTATATATTGGAACATGAATTTTATTCTGGACTTTCGTTGTTAATAATGGTGATTTTTGCTTCAAAGAAATTTGGCCCTGTCATAAGCAAATTTTTAGATAAAGAAATTGAGGTAAAATAAAAAAAATAAAATTGTTTTAATTATTCTTAAAATAAAATAATTTAATTTAATTAAGATTTCTTGTTCGTTTAGGGAATGGAAACGTCTTGGAACCAAGGGCGTGTAAATAAAAAAAACAATTTTCAAGAAAATATTAAAAATGAAAAAGAAGAACAATGGAGGGCTGAAGGCTCGAAATTGTTGGTGGCTGCTAAAAAGGAAAATGTCAAGTTGCAATTGGAGGCCATTTATCGGGAACGATCTATGCAAGTGTATAATGAAGTTAAGAAACGCCTCGATTATCAGGTAAGTTAATTATTATTAAATTCAATGAAGAGTTGAGTTAAACAAAATATTTTAACATGATTGATGATTATTAATTAGGTTCAACGACAAAATATTGACCGACGTATTAGCCAGAAGCACATGGCTAATTGGATCGTAAACAATGTGATCAAATCAATTACATCTCAGCAAGAAAAAGATAGCTTGAAGAAATGCATTGCTGATCTTAAAGGTCTTGC
The DNA here is from genome assembly GCA_010014785.2 of Anisolabis maritima. Classification (NCBI taxonomy): domain Eukaryota; kingdom Metazoa; phylum Arthropoda; class Insecta; order Dermaptera; family Anisolabididae; genus Anisolabis; species Anisolabis maritima. The sequence continues at coordinate 2,887 of JAAAKE020157802.1, forward strand.
GAAAGCATAAAAAAATAAAATATTTAGAAAAGCTAAAATGAGTTGTATATAACAAAATTGTAAGTCTTTTAGATATTCTTATTAAAATATCAATAAATAGATCCATATATTTAATTCCCATTTAAATAATGCCTGCATTCATGGTAGAATTGTAATTTTTATGTTACATAATATATCCAGAAAAGTAACCATTTTCTCATTATAATAAAACGTGTTATAAAACTCACATTCTTTAATAAATAAATACATTATGATAAAAAAAAATTAACTAAATACAATATTAATGAATTATATAATCTTATTTAACAACTTTATTTCTGAAAATATATCCAATGAAAGATTTTGCATTTTCTAATCCCAGAGACTAAAAAAAAAAAAATTGTTAGATTATTATACTATGTTTAGACGTGTGTAATAGTTAAAAATACATAAATATATCTACTGTGCGTTAAAAAGGAGACATTTAAAAAGCTTATCTTGAGAAATGGGAGATTGAAAATTTAAAAATCCATATGCAGAAATGGCACTATTTGGACAATTTTTTAATTTTTTTTTTAATTTTTTTAAAAAATTGTCTTTCTTTCAAAAAAAATGAATATCAATTTCGCTAAATCAGAATTTATCCCCTTTTATGCAGCCAGTAATGATATAAGAGTAAAAACGACCCGTTTTTCAGAGAGAGGAAAAAATAATATTTCTTAATATAAAACTTGTTTTTGTTCTTGCCATCTTATTATTTTTAAAAAAATATTGTTTTTCTTATCTATTAAAAGAGGGTTCTCTTATTTAATATTTTAGAAATTTACTGACTTGTAAAAGATTATTTTTAAAGGGTCGTCCAAAATGTTCCCATTCTAAAAGTTGATTCATTCCTTGTATTTTGTATTTTTCAACATTATTTCCTCCTATTTGACATTTACGAAAATTAATCGATTCTTCCTCTGACTAAAAAAATATACAAAATTAATCAAATATAAATCTATTTTTATAAATACTAATAATAATATACTGGGTCAGTGTCTGGCTTTCCTTCTCCTGGACATGGACAGCGCAACATTTCATGAGTTACACAAAATGCATCTTCATAAAATGTGAAAATATCCTGAAAAAATAAGAAGAAATTTAAATAATAATAATGTGTTAATTTTAAAGATAAACATACTTTTAGTTCACTTTTTGACAATTTCAGGGTTGAATTACTTGTTGGCTCAACAATTGCATCACTTAAACCAGTTTTACTTATTTGACGTTGAAAAATTTTTTCTTCTATAGTTCCTGAAGTTAAAAACCTAAAAAGAAATCACAATTATTGCGTTTGGGAGATTAAACCCAGTATCTCCAGACTAATATTGCCTCTGTTAAACCCTCACACTAAATGACTAAAATGTTTCAGATCTTAAGATAAAAGTCGCAAATTTTTATACTGAATGTTTTTATTTTATATTTTCTTCACATAAAATCATTTCTGTGCCAGAGATGATGCTTGATATATCAAATAAAATTTAGATATATAAAAAACATTCAGTTTCTAATTGTATTTTAAAAATTAAAATTATAATCTACTACCTAAAATACAATATTTATTTAGGGAATTCCCATTGTTAGCCATAATAAGTCAGTAGATCTTCACATATTTGCTCTAAAAAAAAACAACCTGTATATATGGCAGTCTTTTGTTTGTCCATCCCTCCAGATCCGAGCCATTGCTTGTAAATCACTTGCTGGATTCCAATCAGAGTCAAAAAGAACGAGATGAGAAGCACCTGTCAAATTTAATCCGACTCCTCCAGCCTTAGCACTTAATAGAAGAGCAACTAAAAATTAGTAATTCAATTATTTTTTTCTTTTATAATTATACAATAGAGTAATTAATATTATTTTAGTTAATTACAATAATTTGTGTGTGAAGAATTGAATTTTTCGACTATACTAAGTCTTTGAGTAGCTGGCGTAGATCCCTCCAAACGACAATAAGAATATCGCCTTTGATCACAAAATTTGGAAAGCATATCTAAAGTCTGAAAATATTAAGTTTAGGAAGTCAGAAGAGAAATTGGATGAATTGTGATTTTAAAGCCAGGAGAATAAAACCAGCCAGAATCATAGCACTCTCATATTCATTTATTTTGCAAATATTCGATAGTGCAACACCATATTCTCTCTTTTATTAAAGAATATAGACGTCGATGCCTTTCGAAATATTTGCTAAATAGAGAATGTAACTTGTAAGAGAGATGGACAAAATTCTTTTTGGGGAACGAGTTTCTTCGATTTTCGATTCGAGAAATATATCAAATTAAAATAAAGGCCAAATTTACTTGAAGAACAAGTCGCTTTTGTATTGGAGAAAATAATTTAAAACATGAATTTATTTGGTTGGCCAAAATAATGCGGCTCTCGCCTTATTTCTGCTTTGCCAATACGACCTGCGGGCAAAAGAGTTGGGAAACCCCTGTTTTAGAAGAATGATTTTTCTTTCTTTTAGGCTCTTTTCTCATGGCTTCAAAATATTAAATTTATTATTATAATATATATATATATACCTTACCTTTGTAGAATAAGATACAAGTACAATTTTCTCGTTGAGCAGAGAAAGATGCGAGAGAAAAGCTTCAAGAATGATCATTTTACTTGAATTGGTATAACAAGATTGTAAACTTGAGCCATTTACAAGATCAGGATGATTACAGATTTTCTTTAGATTAGTGATAGTTTTTAAATGCATAAGCCCATCATCAATAGTCAGGAGATTATCTAAGTGCTCAATCTGAGCATTATAAGTATATTTCTAAAATAAAAATACTCATTTAGTTGGCAAGATCTATTCTCCCCTCACTTTCTTTTTTTTCGCTTTTCCCTTCCACCTCCTTAGCCAGCTATTTATTTATATAAAATAAGCAAACAGTATCAAAAATAAAACTAGAAAGGATTATTTTAATGCCCCCACTATAATCTTATTTTAGTAATATCGAAAATCCCGATATATATTTTGTCATCTAAAGAAAACAATTTCTAAGATATATTTCTAAATAAAGTACTTAGATACTTTCTTACTTGTTGAGCAGTTGGTAGACAAAATAATACAATTTCAGTTTTTGTTGGCAAATATTGATTGATAACTTTTTGGGTTCTTCTTAAAATAAACCAATTAGTTAAATGATTTAATTCCTTCGCTTTTTCTTGACCAATAAGTATTTCTTCTTCATAAGCTTCAGGCTGTCGAGATGCGAGAATCGGATTTTCGAAATCCCGTCGAAATTCTATTATATTATAAAAAAAATTAGACAAAAAATAATTATTGAAACATTTATTTTATTTAATTTAGTTACCTGAAAGTGAGCCAAGTACTCCTGGATTTATAAAATCAATCAGAGAATAAAATTCATGAAGATCATTTTGAATTGGAGTTCCAGTGAGTAGAATTCGGCGCTCACAGCAGAGACTTTTTAACAACTGAAGGAAAAACATATAAGTACGTTATTTCTTTAAATATTCAGCTTAATAAGAGTAAAAGCAATATGAAAAGGTTGAATGGATAGAAAGAAAAAATTAGTTTTATTTTTGAATACAAAAATTGTGCATTCAGCTTGTCGGCTCTAAATCATGACTAATGTTGCCCTGAATATACAACTTTTGTATTATGAAAATAAAAATTATTTATTATTTTACTCCAGACGTATCGTGCCAAAGATAGACAGCTAAACTTGGCTTTATCTTACTTTAAGACACCTAGTCCCATTTTTGAACTTACCATATGTGTTTCTGTCTCTGGGTTTTTAAGCCGATGTCCTTCATCACAAATAAGCAAATCGAATTTATTTTTGTTTATGGACTCAAAACATCGTACAAACATTTCATACGAGATTATCATTACCGATTTAAATGGAGGGTTAGAAAAATTTTCTGGTCGATTTTTCTAAAAGATATTATTTATTAAAAAAATTTTTTTTATAAACCTAATAACTAATAAACCTAATACCTACCTGGTTAGCAACATAAGGTTTAAGTTTAATTTGACCAAGCCATCGAGCTATTTCTTTCTCCCAATTGCCAACCAAACTGCTTGGTGTAACTATTAAAGCCCTTTTAATTATAGGTCGACCACCATAAGGGCCCTGTTTTAAAAGGGTCCTGAGAAAAACAAAACAAATATGAATTTTAGTTGGAAATCTTTTAATTTTGTGGTATTAGGAGCTGATCTATCAGTATAAAGTTGTCTTTTTCGGTATCTGTTTATTTAAATTAAATGGTAGCCAATATTAATTAATTAATAATAAATTTTATCGTTCAGGGTGGAAGCGATTCTTATATCATGAAACAAGTCTTCTAAGATTTGTAATGAAACTTAAATTTCAGAGAACATGTCGCGTGCTACAACACAAATGCCTTAATGGTGCCTCAGTGAAAATCCTCCTTAATATGTAAAAAAGATTTCTTTTTATAAATATGAACAGATATTCTTAGGAAAGGGCAGGTTCAGCCAAAATAAATTGATTCTCTCTTACTATCACTGTGAGAATATTTATTGTAATAATATACATTCATTGTTCATTGACCATTGTGATACTCTCTCTCTTACTATAATAATAATATACATATGTATAAAAAGACTAACTTAAAGCAAATATTCAATTTTTTGGACTGAGGATGAGATAATAAATTTATCTCGAAACGTCTCTGAGTTCGACAAGAACCTAAAGGCTTTTATTTTGGCTGAACCTGCCCTTTCCTAAGAATAACTGTTTTACATAGCCATCAAATCTTTTTTAAATACGAACAGATAAAAAATAGCAAGTTAAATATTTAAAGATTAATTTATACCATAAAACCGTTATAGTTTGTAATGTCTTTCCCAAACCCATTTCATCAGCCAAAATAGCTCCTTGGCAATTTGATTTCCGAAGACCCATGACACATTCATATAGGAAAGAGACTCCATCACGTTGATGAGGGCGCAGATGGTGTATAAGACATGGGTCAACGCTCACCGGTGTCAGTGGAAGTCGTTCTTCATTCATTCTCCACTATCCATTGAGAAAATTAAAAAGGTATTTTACTAATATTTAACATTTTATTATTATTACACTAAACAACAAATTCTTTGAAATTTCTCGAGATTGGAAATCCCAAAGCTTCCTATACAAATCTCTCTAACCCTAAACGAGACCAAATTCAAACCCAAAGTGAAAAATTTGGAATGATCGATTATAAAAAAAAGGACAGATAAATTTTTTGACGGAAAATTTGATTTGGGGAAGATTTCACGAAAGCCTTTAACGATTCAGATTTGAGAAATTTTTCGATTGATCTCATTTTTAATTATTAATTTGTTAACAATTCTAAAAGATAATGTAATGCACACGGGCTAAGGGCGCCTGGGGCACATTCGACATAAATATCCCAAGTAAATAAGGCTAGATTTAAATTTTTTTCTAATTTGTCTCGGCTGCCCCTATTTGGTCGTCTTGTAAATTTGTGCGTTTCGAACAGCAACCTCCTCTCCTTCTCTCCGTAAAAATTATGTTTAACCTTTTCGGTTCATTTTGTGGTCGGAGCCTTGGGCAAATACCTAAGTATGTCTAATGGTTTATTGTGCACAAGTCTTATGTTTTCCTTCAATTTAAAATATAAGATACTTTTGTTTTGGAAGTTGAACCCAATATTTTGAGAATGTTTTTAAAAAATTCAAAATTATAATAATAATTTTAAAAGTAGGGGAAAAATTTTATGATATTGATGCAAAATAACATATTACTTTTAGAAATAATCTTGATAAAATAAAATTACTAAATATTAATTGGTGTGTTTTTAAATATATGTAATTTTTGTTAAGTTTTAACACGGATAATTTAGTTTTAAAATTGCACTACCTATGAGATAATTTAATAATGTAAATAAGGGGGTTGTAGAATTCTAAAGAGGAAATTAAATTCAAATATTTAATTGGGCAAATTTCAATTTAAAAATAAATATGAAAATATAAAATCAATCAATCCTTTATTGTGCCAAACCAATCTACCAAATCAAAAATATTCCTTGTGAATTTTTGTTTTAATTTGAAAGATTTGTTGACGCAATAAAGGATTGAAAAATTTTTTAGAAGAAATAAATTGTTCAGCCAAAAAGAAAAGCTTTTATTGAAATAAAACTCTCATCACTTGATAAATTTCAGCTTTATTGATAAACAGTAATCAATATTAAATTTTATATTTTAATCTATTTGGAGGGGATTTCTTTGGAACCAGTTTAAAATTAATACATTTACAATAATTGCAATGTGAAATTTTAGTCTTGTTTTTTGCGAATAAATATGTTAAATAAAATAAAATAATAATAATATATATAAAAGAAATGGATTTTTTGAGTTATACTTTAGATTATGTTAGGTATATATATATAATCAAATATAAGTGAATGGAATTATTATTCTAAAGAAAACATTAAAATACGAATAAAAATTTAATCAACCTGGTGTTCATTATTAGGTGTAGCCATTACAAGAGCATTAGAAGCAAAGTTGACTGAAGCTTTCTTCACAAGTCCAGTCATCCTAGGTCGTTTAATTTCTTTTTTGGGCGAGTTTTGGATAATTTTATTCTCTTCTGCTGAATTGAATGCCTTTATCTGTTCAATTATCTATTAAATAAAATTAACAATTAGAAATCTTATTATTGAGGAAAATTCTTCCTATATAGGAAATAATAAAAATATTGATATAATTAGTACCTGTAATTCTTTACTTCCGAAACTAATAATAACCCCATCTTCTAATGGCATTTTAATGCTATTTGATTTTCCTAAGATTTTTCCATCCACATCTTTGAGTGTTCCATTTTTTCCAGATATCTCCAAGGTTCCATCACCCTCCCATGTTTTATGCTTTTTTGAGGACTTTTTAGCCCAAACAACACTAAATAATCTGAAATTAATAATAAAGAATATTTAAATTATATGACTATATGAAGTATGAAGATATGAAGCATGATTGAATGTAATTTATCAGGCTGGATTGGTAGGTTTGGTCACTCTACGCTGACAAAGCTGAGTGGAAATAAGTAATATAAGTCGATATAAGTTTCCAATTTCATCATTTAGGTGACCTGATCCTATTTAGAACAGGGGACAGGATCCCGCTAATTACAAACCAGACCAGGACTGATTTTGAAAAGTATCCAACCCTAAAAACATATTTTAATATTTTAGGTTGGTTTGGAATCCCATAATTTAGAAACAGAAAAACGGAACACTTCAAAAATCAATAAATTTTCCTTTTAAGTTATGATAAATTGATTATAATAACAATCAATAATATTATTATATAAATTAGGGAAAAATTCATTACATACATATTATTTTCAGATTTAATACATTCTTCTTCCAATTTCCTTTTTAGAGAATTGTCAGATTTTAAATAATCAGGAGATATTTCTTGATCGTTTTCAAGAGAAAGAATTGATGAAGGTGATTCTATTAGATTAAGAATTTTTTCAGTTGTTCTTAAGACATCTGGTTTTTTAACTAAAAACAAAGTATATGTTTTAGAAAATTGTTTATTTGATCATTTATTCTAATTAATACCTTTTTTGATTGGATTTATATTTAATTGTTTCTCACTCTCATCTTGTGAAGATTTAATTGGAGAAATAAATTTATTCCTTAAAGACGGTGCTAAAGATCTTTTCATTTTATAAAAAAGAATTTACTTCATTTATTTGTCAAATTTTTCTACTCCATTCAATACTATCCTGGAAATACCGCCAATTTCCATTATATCTTTTTGACGTCATTCTAAAGATTCTGACGTCATTAAAAAAGTTGACCAACTAAACAATATTAATATTAATATTGTATGAATAATTAATGTGAATATTCTTAAACTAGAATAAATTTTATCATAAATATAATATTTTATCTATTTTAAAATTTAAATTTACAAAAATCACAAAATGTTTCAAATATTCTGACAACATAAATTTAGTAACTTGTTTGTCGAATGAAATTATTTATCAATTTTTTTTTTTTAAGTCTTTTTCGGCATCTGAGGCCATTTAGACTCCGTCTTTATTTCTATTAATTGGTAGCCAATATAATAGAAATAAATTTTTGTGGAGGGGAAGCGAACCACTGACCTTTGCTATGTGAGGCGAAACCTCTACCTATGCACCATGGGACAAGGCTTATTTATCAATTGATTATTTAAAAAATAAATGTTTAATTTTGATAAATAATTTAAGATCGTTTTAAAATATTCTTATTTTTTATAAATAAATTATAAGAAACTTTTTAAAATATTAAATTAAATTCTCATCTATTATTAAATTTAAATATAATAAAAAATGAATGAAGCGATGAAAGGCCAGACGATCCATACATCTGTACCTGACTTGGGTCTCGGGGCGCAGATTTCTTTTCGAAAAAAAAATTTCAATTCTCTATGAATTATTTTCTTTGCATTTTTCGTATATTTTTTTCTTATTATCAGATATTTTATATACTTTTATTTAAATTAGTTAAGAAAAAATATACCGACAGAAAAAAATCTGGTGTAAAAGCACATCAGATCACATTCTCTTGACTAATCAGGCTCTTAAGTCTCACTCTTAGATTTTTTATTATAAATCCTTTAAAAAGTTCCATAGCTTCCTACATTCAATAATTTTTTCCAAAGCTGTCTTCGAAATTCGTGTGGTTCCCTGAGAGCATTTTAGATGATATTTGCAATGTTATCCACAAAAATAGTCTGGAAACCCACTTTACATTTGTTGGATTTTAGATATTTTTTTTTTCTTCTTCTGTCTTTGCCCTTAATTCTGCAAGGTGGATTCGTCAAATAAACCGGCTCGTCGCACGACCTGAAGCCATTTAACATATGAAAGGAAAAAACCAGAACAAAATGGATTCAAGAAATGTCGATTCTAGGATCCTAGCTCAGAAGGTTTGTAGTGGCCTTCAACCACGTACCAACAACCCCTCAAAACTCTGGCCATTTTGATTGAATAATTATAATTAAAAAAAAAAAGGTTTAATTTAATCAAAATGGCCAGAGTTTTGAGAAGGTGCTCAGGGACCAACCTTCTGAGCTAGAATAAAACCGAAATACCGAAATCCCTACGAAATTTCGTTTTAATTAACTCAAAAATAACGGAGATATTAATTATTATTTTTACTAATGACTGACAATGCGACATTTAGAAATCGGCCGTAAGCTTCACCGAGCTCGTTATCTTGTGAAGTTCAATTACATTTTGATCATTCATTCATTAAGAAGCAATAATAATACAATGCCAGAAATGTTTTAAATTCGGTCATTTTCAGTATACTTGCTCTTCCCCTCAACTTTATTGTAGTCGCT
>JAAAKE020157813.1:0-12237 GCA_010014785.2 Anisolabis maritima
GTTTCTTTAAATTTGATTGATCCCCCACCCCCATACCCTCCCACCACCGTGACCAAAAGTGTGGGTAATGTTCTCTTCCACTATCTGCCTCACTCTCTCTCATAATTTACATGTGTTTAAATTCCTCTACCACCACCAGGAAATTAATTAATTAATTACTATTAGCATTATAAACCGCAAGGCCATTTATATTAAAGATAATTTTCTCATCAAATTTTTATAAAAATTTTCTTCCGTTTTTTAATGGCTCCATATTTTATTTTCGCCACTCAACAGGCATTTTCTCATTCGCTAAATGGCCATTATGGATAGAATATAGATAATGCGATAATAAGTAAAAATTATAGTTTCCTTTAGTTTGATAAACTTTCCTAATAAATGAACAATCTTTAAACTTCAGGCTTTTCTCTCTTGTTATCTTTTCCCTTTCTCTCTTCCCCCCCCCCCCCCTCATACCCTTATTTTGTTTCGATCCTATATTCAAAGTAGTTTCTTATAAGACAATGGAGAAACGCTAACAAGTGGTTCCAACCACTTGATATTGGCAAGCAAAGAAAAAAAAAGAAAACACTGTTTAGCATTCGGAAATAAAACTCCTTTGAGTGTTAATATTATGAATATCTATATTTTTAGTAAATTGTTTTTCACTCATGGAGTTTTTTTCTTTTACTTTTTTAGAAAAAGAATACCTACCCGTGTATCTTTTTACCTCTTCCTAAAAAATTTAATATCTGATTTAAATAGGTTCGCCAAAAACCTAATATAAATGACTTAGCGGAATACGTAGTCAGAAATTTAAAGGGGGGAGGGTTCAGGACTTGCATAATCTCTCCCCACCCTCTTTTAGTTTTTCAATTTATTAAATAAAATTATTTTATCTATTACTAATATATTTTTTTTTTTTTTTGCATGTCTATTAAATTTCATTCTTCTCATTAAAATCTAGTCTAAATTTAGGTTCAGTTCTAACCCTCCCTAGATCACTAGCTGAAGTTGCTAGCGTTTCTTTTAAAAAATCCTCTAATAAATCAAATGATTTTATTTTAAATAATATATTAAAAAGATAATTTAATTGCATCCTGATTAAAAAAAAAGTTTTTTATTTATTTTAATCATTGATAGGGGGAGAAAACAAATATATTTAATTAAAAGTTACAATTTTATCTTTTATTTTTAGGGATTTTTTGCGTGTATTAATCAATTATCAATATTATAAAAAAATTATATTAAATTAATTAAATTGGCAATTAAATTTTAATTATTATCAAACATAGGAATCCCCCCCCCCTCCGTGGCCAAGAGGTTAAAGGTATTGACATTGTTAATCAATATTGATTATATTAAAATCTTAGGGGTAAGAGTTCGGATCCCAGGTAGTCCAATCAAAATTTATTTAAATTTGTTCATCATATAAATGATCTGATATATTTCATTTAAAAAAAAAAGGGTATTCATAGGGGTACTCAAAAATGAAAATCAATAAGGATATTTTAGTATAATCGCAGACCGTAGTTTGGATCCCTGACTTGGAAGGTTTCATTAGAAAGCCTTTAAGGACCGCAACCAAAGCAAGGCATGCATGTTGGGTTGCATATTATGGAACGTCGCAGGCGGAATTTTTAAAACAAAATTATCATAATTACTAAAACATGTAATACTCTAATCGATTATTCAAGATATTGGTCGGAATGTTATTCACTTTTTGAAATGAAGGAAAGATGGAGTAACTCACACCATCGATGGCTGAGATGTTGACATTGTTAACATTTCTCATTTTAAAATCCGCGAGACCTTACTTAGTCCAATAAAAATTTTTTAATAAATATGGTGAGACCCATAGCCTTATATATCGAAAAGAAGAAAAGTACTTTGTTTTTTTTTTTCTTCCTGTCTACCAATTAATATTTTTAAATTCTCCCTTTTAATGGAGGATATATAGCTTCATATTAATGAATTTTTAAAAATGTTCATTTCTACTACTTTCCCCAAACGAATGTTTAATAAGAATAAAAAAAAAATAAAGCTTTTTTAAATACTTTTTTTTTATGTACAATATAGTTAGCATTTAAATTAACACAATGACTTTTAATTTAAATTTAAAATAAGAATTTTACATCAAGACCACACGCCTTTGAATTTATTGTCTAGTTTGCACGGTAAAGGGCATATACAACCATAGTTGGCGTATTCATAGTTTGGTTGTTCTTTATCACCCCATTCAAAGGCATAATATTAGTTGGTATATACAAGAAATTATCGTTTAAAACATATGAGGTTTAAAATTTAATTGGCTTGCTTAACAATGAACCTGACAAACAAGCGGAAATTTTTTCATCAACTTTTTTTATTCATCTTTATGTTTTATTGTAAATTTAGACGCTGCAGAGTTGGGAATTTACTTTCAAGAATCGTATTTATTAATTGGGATTTTATGAATATTAGAGTGCATTTCCAAGAATTCTAAACAATTTTGTATTTTAATATTTTTAATAAGAAAAAAGTCACAGGAATAATTTAAACTTTCTCTTACAACATTTGGTTTCCTCGAAATTTATTATTATTATTATTTTAGGAAAACGATTAGTATTTTACATATTAAAGGTAGATTTATAAAATTTAATCAATGAAAAATCACAAAATCTAAAGAGTATTACTTCCGGTTGGCCGATTTTATTCAAAACCTTTAGCCGGTAGTCCTAACTTAAATCTCAAATGGAGTCTCGAATATATTTTTTCAATTCTATATTTTGTTCACATATAAATCAGTGGCGGGCCGAGATGACGATAAAGGGGTCGTCCCCCCTCTTTCCTCTCTAAGACATCGATTAAAAACTCAACTTGGAATTTATGGACGAACGACATACCAAATTTTATAGTGGCCTCTAAAGTGGTTTACGCAAGTCGATACGTGGGGGAAGACCAAAAAGAAGCTTTATACAGGGAAAAAATTAAGTAATATTACTTACTTTCGTCAATAAATACGATATAATAAACCTAGCTTGTTTAATTAATAGATAATGACATAAGGCTTATAATATTTATCACAATAAAATTCTAATTAATCAGTTAGGGACTACGCGCTAATTATTTTTTCTCTCTTAGGGGTATGAGATCAAAAAAGTTTTCAGCATTGTTATTTATGATATGTAATCGGTAAAAGAAAGTAAAAAGATCGACGATTTATGGTTACTCATACATAATTTTATGAATATTTATTTAAATCTCCATAAATATATAACACTCTAAGAAATGGATAAATTAACATGTTTGATTTATATATCTCGTATACATGATATAGAGAAAGTATATTGTAATCTTCCAAAAATTCGATCTTGAGAATTTGATTTTTCTTGAAGTTTCGGGCCTCGCTGAGTCCGAAAATATCATTTTTCGAATTATATTTGTGTGTACCTTCGTTAACACGATAACTCGAGCTGTTTTAAGGTAGATCAAACAAATTTTACATTTCTGCATTGCAGCAAAATCTCTAACAACACTTGGGCTATTTCCCGCAACCGGATGTGATACTTTACCTGAAGAGTTTTTCTAAAAATCTCATCTATAAATATGTATTGTTGAAAGTTGAGGGGAGGCCATTCCCGATTTTTTTAATTCGCATTCTATAATTGTCATAAATTTTTTGTTGATTTTCTGTTTCAGAGAGGTGCTGTCTAACGGAAGTTTATATCTCTCTCCTCTAAGTGGAGCGCAATATGCTGCCCGATATCGGTGTGAGGCTAGAAATGTTGTTGGGGCAGTACTTTCACGAGAAACTGTTGTCGAGGCGGCCTCTTCAGAATCATCTCCGTCTTCGTCATCATCCACAGAGGATAATTCCTCAACAGCCATTGGAGGCTTAAATACTCCTCGAGTTGTAGATACTTCCACCTTGCCAGGAAATGTGGCTCTCTTGCGATGTCAAACTGGAGCCACAACCTCTTCTAGACTTGAAGTTACTGCCTGGCTTAGGGAAGAACCTGGACAGGGAAGAACTCTGCTGAGGACTGGGTCAAGATATATCTTCGCCGATCAGGTAGGATTACTTGCGCCAAGGGAGTTTTAGAGTTGAAATTTTAATATTAAATTGGAGCGTTATCCTTCCTCTTCAAAGCAAAAGAGAGTAAAAAATTATTTTCTGTCTTTTTTGCTCAATCAATTTTTTTTGACATTTTTTTTTAACAAGTATTTCCAATTTTAGCTTTTTACTTGCTACTAGGTATCTTGTCACCCAACCTTTTTTATCGCCCTATATTCAGTGTTCTCAGTTTGCGCCCATTTTTGAGCACAGTAAGTTTTAGAAAAAAAAAGATAACCATTCTTCCATTTGTCATTTATTATTAAATAAAAATTGTATTTTCTGATCTTATTTCTCTATGGCGGAGAATACTATTGTAGTACTAATTGCAAAAGTGCTGTATTCTCCAAATTTATTACTAAGAGAGAAACGGTTCTCGTTAAAATATTTTTTTTTTCGAAAAAAGGCTTTTATTTTTTCTTAATGAGAAAATTGATTGATGTTTACAAATACCTATTGTATAGTTGTTTGAAAAATAAACAGAATGAAAACACTTTATTTTATTTTATTTTACTTTTCTTTTTTTTTAATTCAAATAAAAAATGTGTTTAATTTATTTAACTTCATTCGTGTATTTATTTATATATTTATTTATTTATATTTTCATTCTTTCCAGAATAATTTACCTCTATAAATAAATTTTATCATTATTCAAATTATTTTATTTCTATTATTATTTTATAAAGAGAGCAAATATCAGGGAAAATATTTTCAATCGATAATTCAACACAATATAAATTTTCAATTTTTTCAAATTTTCTCTATATTGTGGATGAATTTTATTTTCAAATGTTTTTTTATCTAATTTTAATGAAAAAATTTTACAGAATTTTTAAAAATCAATTTTATATTTCAGTATTAATTAAAATTTAAAGGTTGCAAATTAAGTTTTTAAGTGCTTGGAAGCCGAGCTTCAGAAGAAGTAAGAGAGACCTTTCAAAAATAGGATCTTTACAGTTAAACATAAAACTTAAAGATGAAGACACTAAATATTTTTTTTCCAAAAATGAAAACTAGCGCAATCGATTCCTCGCAATTAAAATAGTAAACACAATAAGATCATTAGAGTAGTTTTCGAAAAAAAATTTTATTATATAAAAGAATCGCTCATATAGAAAGATAGAGAGTTACAACCAATAAAATTATTTCTTTTTCCGGGAAAAAGAATGTTCACTCAGTTGTCGCGATGTTAAGAAATATTAAGAGAGGTCTTTCTTAGGAGTCGGTCGACCCTTTCAGGTTTAAGTGGAAATTTCTTTCAAATTATTTAGTTTCCACTAAAGACTAGAAAAATAATTTCTATATACAGAATTAACTATACTATTTATTAGTCTTTTGAAACAAGAATTAAATTTTTCTGGTGAAATATCATTTTTTTTTCCTTTACTTGAAATTTCACCTGAAAATGACAAAACTGATTATTAAAGTAAAAAATTTAGAATTTCTTCTATATCTCTTAAGAGATATAATATTAAAAATAACAAAAACTTGGTGCAAGAAAAAGTGGCAATAGAAACTTCAAATTTTTCATAAGGCGAATAATTTAAAGTTAAATCGAAAATTATCTGGAAGGGAGAAGAGTTAATACATTTCAAAGAACATCTAATAAATAAATATTTTATGAATTTTAATTGTTAAAGCCAATTTTGAGAAAATCGAAAAAACTAAAAAACTACATCAGTAAAGAAAATACTAGTACTCGATTTTATTAGAAAGCTAAGGTGTGCATGCGGCGAGGGAACTTATTTTAAATATAAAGTTTCAGCTTCGTACGTTTTTTTGTATTTGAGAAACCTTGTTCACACACACACACACGCAGTTAGAGAGACCATTTTGCGAGACCCAGTTTTATAGACTCTTGAGGCCTCAAAATGTGTATTTCCGTTGAAATCTCGAAATTGTTTTTTTTTTTTTTGCGATCGCAAAATATATTACAAATATAGATAAAAGTAAAAAAGCTTTGTATGCCAAAACCGAAAGAAAACGTTTCGGACAAAATTTATTTATCCATCTTCAATATATATATTAATTACACACAGTCAATAAGTGAATGATGATGGAAAATAAATTTTATTTCCTTTCGACTTTGGTATCCAAAGGATTTGCAGCAATCTGCCTTGTATCCCGCCCCCTCCCCCTTCATTAAACTTCAAACAGCAACTTGCTTCCAAACAATATATTTAAATACGGGCCGGGGTGTCTTGATGTAATGGCAGCATATCCGCTGAGAAAGCGGTTCAAGTCCGGAAGGCCCCAGTCAAAACAATAATCACCCACTCTCTTAACTTAAACAATATATTTAAAGATTATAAAAGAGTTTCCTATTAATTTACAAAAATTTATAAGTTTAAATTTGCACTCACTGAATATATCATTCCAAATGAACTCATGAAAGTAAATTTTCCAATTTTCCAATTATAAATCCTTTTCTAATCCAAGAGAAAAATTATTTCAATTGCCCTAATCAATTCTTAATGATTAATATTGTAAGAAAGTTTATATTATTACTAAATTAGAGGAATTGGCGAGAGTACTTAATTGATTTCCAGGAGATTAATATCCAAAAAGTTGAGGATAAAATGTTTATGTTTCTACATTATATCTAAGGATCAGTTCAAAGTGTACACAATAAGGATTTTACTTACCACTTAAACTTTCTAAGGCTATAATAGTCTTTAAATTATCAAGTCTCTAAGTTAAAATATTTCTTTCTAAAATGTGGAATACAGATTATATTACATGTAAGCAATTTTGTAGGGGAAGGCTAACTTTGGATGAAATTTTTAAACTTTAAATATCCTGGAGAGAGATTCATTCCCATTTCTCTAAATTAATTAAATAAAAGCCTGTATTTGTCATAAATCAAGATTTTTGAAAAATGAAAATTTTTACGTTTCTTTTATCAACCCCTTGTGTCTATCTAAAAAAAGTTTACAAAAAATTTCATCAGCATTACCTCAAATACTTTCTCACTATATATTTCTGGTAAGAGAATATTTTCGCATATATTATTAATGCATGTTTGTACAAAGATTCATGTGTGTTTGTATAACAAGCTCAAAATCAATTTACTCCTACGCATTTATAAACCCATGGAATATAATTTTTAATAAAAGAAAAAAAAATCAAAGAAGCGAATACCTTGCAATGAATAATTGCACTCTAAATTAACTAGGTCAACAAAAGGAATTTAAAGGGTAGGGTACAAAAGTTTGTAAATTTCATTGATTTTATTACTAAGTGATTTTACTACTTTAGTGAGCAGAGAAGGGGTTGTGAGCGCTACCCTGTCTAATTCATTCATATCAACATAAAGGTGTTCATCTCTCCAAATTTTTTTTTAAAATTTATTACCAATTTACAATAAAGGCGCGGTTGATTATATTATAAAAATAATCTTTATATCTCAATTAATTTAAATAATAAAAGAAAGCTGCATCGAAATCTCACGGTTTGATTATAAATCGCCTATTTATTTTATTTCAAATGTGGGTGCTTATTGTTCGAGTCAAATTATCTCTTTTAATGAATAGGAATTTTTTGGATAATAAACAGGAGAGAATTAAAAAATAAAGAATTGGTAATATAAAACAAGAATGTTATACTATTTATAAGTTCATCATTTAGAAGAAATTTTTTTCAAATATTTTCATATTAGAATATATATGAATAAATATAAACCTAATAAAAAATTGAAGATATAAGTCTACTTACCAGAGCAACCAGATTCTGGAGAGCAGCAGCGTGGAGATGATGTGGTCGGGAGGCCTTCTCCAGGCTCACTGAGGACAAAGGAGTCTCGAGGCATTGGTCTGAGTTGGTCTCGAGCAAGTTCCAGCTTGTCTAGCTGCCAGTATATGGAATTAGTGAATAAAAAATGGGAAGAAAAATTAATGAAATAAATTTTAAATTAAAATAAATAGAAAGACACAAAAAGAATAAGAGAAAAATTTTCTATTACTTTCTCTTGCCTATAACTGAAATAAATAGTGGAAAATTATTTTTTTATATTTTAGTTATTTAAGTCATAGTGGCTAATGCGTATCTCTCTTTTTTAACATGGATTTATTAATACAAATAATTTTTTCTAATTTGATTAGAAGAGGGTTTGTCGCATTTTCTTTCAATCTGATAGGGCCCATGTATTCAGAAAAAATTTTTGTATTTTTGAGGGGGAGAGGGGAGGAAAAGCAGACCAATATTTTCAAAAAAAATTCCTCGTATGTAGTGTGAACTTGACCATATCCTCCCTGTATTTACATTTAAATCCCCCCCCCCCCCTCTCTTAATTAAAAAAAAGCAGCTGCATGGTAAAGCTTTTCCTTTCCACTTCTTCGCTTCGATTAAAAAATTTCTAGATTTCATTCGCTTTCTGTTCTAGAAAGATGACCGATTGAATCTAGTGGGATCTCTCATATCTTAATTATTAGAACAATAAATAATTGTTTAGCGTATGAGAGATTTGGAGATGGAGAGAATGGCAGTAAAGATTAAAAATATAATTTATTGTTAAATAAGTTTTGGTCTTGAGAAAGGCGATACTCATAGCGGCATCTTTCGCCTGAAAACACATTTTTATAAAAATTACTAATGGATACTGCCATGACATATATTCATATTTATTTTTTGACTATCATTGGGTACTGAGGATGTATCCTAATAAATATTTTTTAAAGAAATAATCTTATCTCCTAGTCTGCAAATTCCTCATTTCTCAATACAGCCAGAACAGCTGTATTAATAATTATGTAATGAAATTCATGAAATTTAAGTCAAAAAACGAAACCTTTATTTTCTAAGAGTATTAATTTTCAAATCTGCTATCCAACTACCGCGGGGCTCATAAAAGCGTTCTTTTTGATTCGTGGAAAGTAGGAATGCAAATGACCATCCCTCAAATGGATTTTTCAGACCTCCTCTACGATGACCATGCATGTGTAGTTAAATCTTCTGAAAATTAATAAATAATTAATGACTCCGCTCTAGTAAAGCAGTGAAACAATTAACTCAAAAATACATTACTAAGTTGGTTATTTGGGTTTCCTAACTCCATCAAACAAACAAATATTAATTTATCCACGCCATGGTAAGTTTTACTATAAAATAAGGTCGGTTGTTAATCTAGTGGTTAAATATTGTTACTAAATTTAAAGAATTTTGGGTCAGATATACACGATTCTCAAAATTTTTATTCTCTCTGTTATTCGAATTGTTCCCATATATCCTTTTGATGATAAGCCTCTTATATTTTATTTTAACAATTGTTGATGGTACTCTTTGTTTTCAGAGCCAGACGTTAGTGGTGCTTTCCTCTACAGTGGAGGATGCTTCAGCCCGATTTTTATGCCAAACTAAAGACCGAGGAGGCGGTGGCAATGCCAGGCAATTGAGTCTTCCGGGACGTCTAGTGCTCACACCACCTCCTCCTGGGCCAGGACTCGTCTCTCCTAGGATTCATGCCGTATTACAGGGAGCCGTCGAGACCCGGGTCGGCGAACCCGTTGAACTCCTCTGCGCCGCACAGGTAATCTCTCTACTATTGATACTAATAATTTATCAATCTTAATATACGTACGATTTATCTTTAACAAAAAAGTATTTTCAAAAAACTCAAATTCTTCTTCTAAAAAAAATTTATAGGTTTTAATCAGTTAAATTAAAAATGGTTGCCTTCACTTTTTTACATTTCTAACATGATATCAATATTGTAATACTTTTATAGCTAAAGTTAGCAAAATTTTGACTAAGACGGAGAAGCTGCGAATCTAAAGTATGAAAATAGCTCGGGTTCGAGTCCGGCCGCAATTATTTCCAACTCTGCCAGAAGTTTTCTCCTGGAGTAGGAAAGTGAGAATTAATCTCATTCCCAGAAACCCAAGTGGTATCACAATGGGTCATGATCTGAGCTAAGTGAGTCTCCCCAACGGAGGGCGGTAACCACCTAAACCTAACCTAACAACATTTTCATCAGATAAATTAGTTCTAAAATATACCGAAAATTTAAAATTCTGACTTTTTCATGTCTGATTATCTATAAAAGGAAAATTTCGAGAAAAAATCAAAATAATTTTCTGATTTTTTTCTAAATCGGTGATGTAATTAGAATGGGGAAGAACATAAATTTTTATTTTTGTAGCCTTTGCTTTAAAAGTTTTATCAATGATAAAATTTTCGAATATTAATATAATACAGCACAATGAAAAAAAGAAAAAAGTCCAAAAAAAAAGTAGCCTAATATTTATGCAACTATTAAAACTATTAAAACCATTTTTTAAATCGTTTTAGTTCTAATTTATTTAGTCAAATAAAATAGGTGGTTTAAATTTAAATTATATTATTATTCAACACTTTACTATGCTTGGACATGTACTATATTGTTGAACACAAATATCTTTGAATTTTCTGAAACAAAGGAAGCTAAAAAGTCCTTTTTGGACTACTAAACGAAAATGAAGAGGGCATCCAAAAGTTTTTCCGCATGTTGTTCAGTGATCAATTGGATGATCTGCTTTTTAGATTGAAGTAGTCCGCTACATTTTTAAATTATAGGAGAAATAAATTATATTGTTCTGAATAGCATGCCTTCGATAGTTCAGGCGTCTCTTGGCATTCGATTAAACTCTAGCTAATTAATCTGAATTTTATTTATATTTATTTTATAGGTTCTTAACATGGGTCGCAGCTTATGCAAGGCGAAGGTTCATTTAATAATATTAACTGAGTAATTATTTTTCTTTAATAAAAATTAATTCTATAATACGATTAAATTTATATTCAATTTTATCCATTTGTTTTTTTTTTATTTTTTAATTAATATTTATGATCCAATTTATTTTTTTGTTTTGTTATCTTGTTTTCCTTTTTTGGATCGTGATATGAACCTAGGTCCCTAATCTGGCTGGCGACTCAAACCCCTGACAACGCCTTTTATATTTAATTATATTATTTGTTTTTTGGAATCGGATTTTAGAGGTATAAGATAATTTAGGCGTAATCATGATTCTTTCTTATTTATTTAAATAAATCGGTAGCCATTTGCGTGATCTTGATTATGTAGTCTTGACTCTAAGGGATAGAAGCTAAAAATTATTATTGTGAGTGGAAAAGAAAGAAAGTACCACACCATTAATAAAATACTTAAAAGAAAGCGGATTCGATAATAAAATTGAAACCTTAAGAGAGAGAGTTCCCACCAGGACAATGTGTACTTTTTAATATACCCTTTTCGGCCACTAGCTCTTGTCCGCTTAGAGTTCTCATGGCGTCATAAATAAAGTTCTTATCGAGTCTTGTTTAGGGCATTTTGCTAGCTGGAAAATATTCTCAATAGTCATTTGGCAAAAGTTACAAATAACTAAAGATATTTTTTTTCTATTTTTTCGATATCGTCTAGTGCAAAGTGTAAACATCTCAGACTATACAAATAATAAAATTCCCTTTTTGGATTTTTGATCAATAACGTTAAACCAAGATAAAGAGGGGTTCTTTAATATAAATGTTTATTATATATTTTTATGGTCTAAGATGGGAACGATATACGTAAATTCAATCCAATCTTGAATTAGGATATTTAGGTTTTTTTAATAATAAAAAAAAAAAATATAAAAAAAAGTCGATCCTTTAAAAAAAACAAAAACAACGGAGATTGACTTTTTTTACACGCAAAAAAAATATATATAAGAAAAGTTTTATAGAATGCATATTTTTATACTTTTATTTTAGTTTATTTAAAAATCGAACAATTCAATTTCCATTAAGTTTTATTTGATAACTTTATTGTGTGTGTATATGAAAATGAAAAAATAATTTGAACAAACAACTCGCTTAAAGGTCAAGAAGATATCTTAACAGGAAATATAATTTGAGGGTTTCTTTTTTCTTCTGTGTACCTTCAATCTTAAGGCTCTAGGTTTAGGCTTACTTTCTTTTTGTGAAAATTTAAGAGGATTATTTGCTACCAGCATTTCTATTATTTTAATAATTTAACTAATATTAACATAGATTGCTCTAATTTTTTTGAGACCATATTCTTCAACCGAATTTTAGAAAGAAACCATCTACTCGATGCAGCATTAAATGCACTACACCCTGTTCCTTGGTGCAGAGGTAGAGCTTTCGCCTCACATACCAAAGGTCAGTGGTTCGCTTCCCGTCCTGAGCGA
>JAAAKE020157835.1:0-12236 GCA_010014785.2 Anisolabis maritima
TATAGGTTTGCATTCGTTTGTAGGGTCTGGTATTGATTTGTGGAACAGTCTGTCTGTCACTACTTGGGATTATAGTCGTCTGCCCCCTATGTTTAAATCGATTATAAATGTTATCAAGTCCTAACGTACTAGAGATGAGTAAAAATTTTATTTAGTTCTCAAGTGCAGAGATTAGCTCAGGTAGAATGAGATCGTACCATCTTTGTTAAGGTTTTCCTTAACAGCTTAAGGCAAATATAGGGATGGCTAATACCTCGTTTACTCCTGGTCATGTCTTATTGCGCGCAATGTTTCATCATGTTTTTACAATTTTCTTTCGATGGAAATGTATGAACATGTATTTTTTAATGAGCATACATTTTTTTTTCTTGTATTTTTTGTATTCCTTTTGTTAATTGATGTTGTTTTGTATTATGTAATTTATAAATTTGCATTTGTTTTTGATTGGACCTAGCCACCGAGGATTTGTGCCTGTAAGCAGGTCGTAAATAAATTTCTTTATTTATTTATTTATATTATGTACTTTTTCTCAGTTTACTTGAACGAAGCCAGCGCTGCTATATAGTTATAATGGTTCGTTGCTTATGAATATTGTGAATCATAAATTCTTTTTTTTTCAATTGGTAAAATATCACTTATAACTTATAAAGTAATAGAATTCAGTTTGTCTAATTTTTTCTTTATTAGAAATTTCGGAGGAGGAAATAGAACAAGCTCCTTCTAAGAATGGTTTTCTTAACTTAATGACTTAGTCTTAGGCGAAAAAGATCAAGCCTCGTTTTTATTTTGACACATTTTCAAAGTTTTTCATTTTTATTCTATTGTATTAATAAAATATCATATTCATGCCTAGATGATGCCTCTCCCCCTTTAGAAAAATAATAATAAGACAAAAATAATATTATGAAAGAACGTGAAAAGTAAAAAAAAAATAAATTTAAAAGAATAAATTTCGTATAAGATTTGCAAAAAAAAACCTAAAAATTTCTAAAAAAAAAATCTTATCTGGAACCACTGAAACAAAAATCCTTCTACTGTATATCATATATAATCAGTGTCGTAAATACGGGGGGGGGGGGGGGGATGGGGATGGGGCCCGCCAACCGTAACTATTTAAAGAAAAAAACATACAAGATATACGTATAAAGAATCAACGAAAGAATTTTTCTTTCTATTTTATATTTTTTTTTTTTTTTTATAATTTTATTATATTATCTTACAAGTCTAACTTAATTTTTACTTTCTCTTATTAATATATGAAATATATAATGTGAAAGTTGCGATCGCAAAAAAAAAAAAAATCGATACCGATTAATGAAAAAATTCGAGGTATATGCAACGAGGGTACCTAGCTTAAATATAAAATTTCAGCCTCATTCTTTTTTTCGTTTTTAATTTAATTTAAATAATAAAGTAATAATATTGATTAAAATATGCTAATAGTAAATAATGTGTACCCTAGACAATTTTGAGACGGATAAGGGTTAATACATTTCAAAAATCATCTAATAAGTATTTGATATATCAATTTTAATCAAAATCATTAAAGCGTATTTTGAGAAAATTGAAAAAACTAAAAAAGTACTTCAATAAAGTACTAGTACTCTAGTCGATTTTAATGAAAAAATGCAACGAGAGTACCTAGCTTAAATATAAAATTTGAGCCTCATTCGTTTTTGAGAAATCTCGTTCACAGACAGACCAGTTTGCGGGACCTATTTTTTTTAGACACAGGAGTGAGTAAGAAGAAATATAAGTGTTTTTTTTTGGTAAATACATTTTAATTTAAATTTAATTTATTATAAGTATTTTATTTTTGTCGAATTTTCCAATTAGAATTTTCTAGAAGATTCCCTTTTTAAAACCCTCACCCCACTGTCACTCATTCTCGTTTCTGATTGGTTGTCTTTGTCTCTTGTTTGTCTCCTGACATTGTGCGTTGCCATTGACTATGCATCTCTCTCACCATTTGAGAATTGCACATAGCAGTCAAGTGAATGGAATTTGGTTCGTAATAAACCGCATATGCTAAGTGACTTCTGGCTCTACTTCATTTGCTATGTTTATCAACACGTTCTCCTTGTTGAGACGTGTGGTCAGCAAGTTGAAACCCTTGTCCTATCCATACGGTTGTCTTGAATTGGCGTCTCCTAGGGCTCCTGTATTGGGTAGCAGCGTTAGGCTCTGGACATGCTAACTGTTTTTTGTGCTTCGATATAAGTCACCGTGTCTTTTATTCTTGCTAATTCATATTATCTCTATTAGTGAAATTACATTTCACAAATCGTACTTTAAATATCCCATATTCACTCTTAGACAGACTTTTTTCATATTTTTTAAATATAAATGTTTGCTTTTTAGTTCTTTCACTATCATATTGTTATTTAATTTAATAAGACCGCAAGATCTTGTTACACAATTTGCAAAATTGATCTATATAAAATAATAATATCGATTTTAATTATAATCTCATTATTTTAGCTTGAATTAATTCTTAAATATTACTTTTTTTAAATCATCATATTCTTGATCCTGTAATAAATTTTTTATTTTGCTCTTTACTTTGATGTAATAAATTCTCATCCTTATTTAATTCTATTCAAATACAAAATTGGCTTTTCATTTTTATTTCATCCATCTTACCTTAGAATTTTTATTTATAGTATAGCATACATAGCCGAAAGGCCGTGTATGTTTGTCAAGTCCTCTCGAAAGGAGGATTATTTATTTATAAATAACTCTCAATGTTTCTAACATCATCCCTACACATATAGTAATCACGATAAATTTATACATTAATGAGATGATAAATATAAGCAAAACATAAATAAAAGAAAAAAGTAAGCTGTTGCTCAACTATGAGGAGAGTTCAGCTTTTCTGCGATTGTAATTCTCAATCATTTTAAAGACAGGATTTTTTTACCCCAATTTCTGCCTTATACGATTCCAAATAGAAAAGATACCCAAACCTCAGGATGAACGCCGAGACCCTACAACCAACATCGAGATATAAAATTTTGCATTTAAATTTTCCTTAAAAATTGCTACGGACTTTTCGGTCAACTAAATTTTATCAGTGCTATCTAATTAGCAGTTTTTACGAAAAATGGGATGACGAATAGAAGATTAACCAGGGGTATTTGTTGAGGAGGCTGAAGTCTTCCATTTTGCCTTATAAGATAAATATTATATCAAGTAGGGAGCAAACTTCCTGGTCTAGATTAAAAATTGACCACTGCTTTTTAAGCCAAGGTTATCTTGAAGATCCTCCTTGCTGCATGGCGTGCCATCGTCCGGAATATAATAAGTCTTGAAAAGTATTCATTTAATAGTCGATATTGAGGGATGGTTCTAGAGTGGAAACTATTGTGCTTTTTGGACTAAATAAAATTTATCAGGTATATGTGATAGAATGGTTAGTATTATCTTGACTTTTAAGAGTTTGTTTTAATCATTTATTGTCGTTAGGAATGTTTTAGTTAATATATATATATATATATATATATATATATATTGTAATGGATCTAAGCATCCAACCCCAATAATGATGAATAGAGGTAAAGTAAGTTATTGTGAAGGAAAGAGATTTTCATGTAAAACCAGTAAAGGGTTTAAATGATTAAGGTATAAGGAATAAGGATTCAAAAGGAGTTAATATACACTCATTGGTTGGTTCGATAAACGTCTCAAAACAAACTAATTTGGTACGAATAAACGGTTGTAGGAATTTTTTTCTAATTAAGATTGTCTTTGATACTCGGCGAGACAGACGAATCATTATTACTATTGATGAATTTTAAAATTAAGCTCTTATAATTTAATCTATATTTTGATTGCAATTATCTCGGAATGTAAAACAATGAGTTAATATACATAATTTTTAATGTATAAATTTTAATCAAGTCTTGTAATCATGTTTGTTAAGTGAAAGTTAAGTGATATGTCAGTGATATAAGTGATCATAAGTGATATAGTGAATCCAATAATTAATCAATATAAAGTGTTATTAAATTTGTCCTTTGTCCAAATTTAATAAAAAATAACTTGGGGGATGTAATGGATCTAAGCATCCAACCCCATGCTTTAAAAAATAGTGAGGTCAAGCAGCCTTCACTAAATCAAAAAAATAAAAGGCTGGTTACTCATTTTCAAAAAGGTCTCAGAGCAATAAAAAAATGAAATCATCGTCCCATCCCTTCAAGAGAAAATGACCTCATGCTTTCTCATCAAAGAAAACAGTCCCTATTCTCGGCCTATATAAGAATCGCAATAAATAAAATTGGCATATATAAGGACCGCGATAAATATAAATGAAATTCTCGTCCCTTCAAGAGGAAATGACCTCATGCTTTTTTCTCCGACGAAAACAAAGTCCCTTTCTCGGCCTGTATAAGGACCGCAATATAAAAATGAAATCCTCACCCGATCCCTTTGGAGGAAGAGATGACCTCATGCTCTCTCCTCCAAAAAGGACAAAAAAATCCTTCAACTGGCCTGTCCCTACCCTGAAGGGAATCGAATTCACGGCCTATATAAAGAGAGCTGCTCGACCAAACATTCAGTCATCCCCAGACTCATTCCAATTCATTCATTCCTTCTACTCTCTACCCTGTGGTCAAGAGGGAGTCTCTCATCAGTTCGGCGGCCTTCTTGACCCAGACATCCAAGAAAGTAACTCCTGCACTATCTCAGTGCATAATCGGCAAGGCTTCGTTATCCAATTACGGCTAGACTGTGATTTCAACTGTGATCAGCACCACCTTCCTAGGAGGCCTCGGATGTCAGCAGAATCTCATCAAACCGTTCCAGATCCCCAAGAACCTAACACCAGTTAAGCCCATATATGTAAAATTATTCCTAGTTGATTCAAATTATAAAAGATAAAACATAACAAAATTGCGAAGCAGATATCTCAAAATAAAATGACTCTTAATATTCTTAAAATATAAGTGATATTATAATTAAAAACTGTCTATATACTTAATAAAATCATTATTATTTCTCTAATATAATTAATTTAACTAAGGTCAACTCAGAATAACATTACAATATATATACTCATATGTACGTGTGTGTATATATATATGTTACGCCGAATTGTTGAAATTGCCGATTACATAAAATCGCCAACAAAACTGCCTAATTAATGAAAAACTCAAGCCCGTTGTCCATTTCACGTATTCGGCAGATTATTCGCCGAATCCATGTATTGGGCTGTTCGTTATATCCATTATATTATTATGTATAATATAAGTACTTGCATACGTTTCGATTATCTCATATGACTCCTGTATCAAAGACTGCCTGTCAATTAAAATGCGTCAAATGGTCGTTAAATCTCTAATAGTGCCTCACTTTGACTACTACTGCCTCATCTATATATAATGATCTGTTCGGTGAGAGGGGCTTTGCACTTGAGAGGGTTTTTATTTTGTGCATTAGATTCATATTCAGTATTCCCATCGACCAGTGCATAACGGTCTTCTACAGCAAACTTGGGTGGCTTAAATTAAAAAACAGAAGAAAATATTTTCTGGGGTGTTGTGTTTAGTCTTTTAGCGAATGAGAGGTCCACATATCTATACAGAGACTTAAGAATGAAAATAGCTTTTATGTCCAGGAGTCTTAGAGCGAGTCCGCTCAATACTGATGCCAAATCACAGGGCGTCATCGTTCAACAAGTCATGTGGAGTCTGTGAGATTGTGGAACCCGGAGATGGTTAGGCGATCGCGTTGTTTGGCCAAGTTTAAGAGCCGATAATGAATATCTAATCAATTAGCAGAGGGGAGGGATCGGTTAAATTGAACCAACTTTATGAGGAGGGAACATCACTAAATTAAAATGTGTACCAACAAACGTAAAAATTAAAAAATTCAACATTGAAAAACATTTTAAATTAGAACACAGGGACTTCGATCAAAAATATCTCCCCCATTATATTGATATTAGAAAAGAAAAAATAAATAGCTTAAAGAAATAATTATTGAACCACCAATCATTCTTCACAAAAGTGCAGGATAAATCAAAAAATATTACCATGGCATCGTTCAAAATTGCATATTTCCTTGCAAAGAAAAAGAAATCATATTAGTCGAGGAATTCTTCAAAGATAGTTTACTATTTGGTGCCGATTCCCTCTTTGAATCTTTTTCTAAGAAATACTCGCTACAATAAAGGATTTACAATTATCACGGAATACCATGAAAATAAGAACTACTCAAATATCAGATAATATTCAAGATCAACTTGAATCTGACATAGATAAGAGTTCTTGGTATTCACTGCAAATGGACGAATCTTTAGATGTGATGGGGACATCTCAATGAATAATAATAAGAAGAATGGTTTTCGAAGATTACTCGGTGAGAGAAGAAATGTTATGTCTTTTGGCACTGAAGGAAAGAACGAGAGGTGAAGATATTTATCAAATTTTCAAAAGTTTTGTTTTGGAGCGAAAACTTGGTTATATAAATTATCTTCAATTACAACTGATGGGCTCCAGCGATGGTCGGTAAAAATATAGGATTTGTAAACTTATGCAGAAAAGATGAATCATTTCCAAAATTTCTTGATTACCATTGCCTATTACATGAAGAAGTTCTGTGCATTAAAGTGCTTTCATTTAACCATGTTTTGGATCCTGTAACTAAAATTATTAGGTGAGGGCATAATTATTGCAGCTTTTTTCGCAACTTTTTTTTCTTTAAAAATTGGCATTTTTTTTAAATTTTTTTTCATAAAAATAATCCTCTCTTTTCAGTTAGTGAAAATGCGTATCGAAAATCATATCCATATTCGCCATATTATGCTCTAACATTTCGAGAAGAGTTGGAATGCAGCACATTCATTTCGCGATCTCAACGAACTTTTTGGCGAAGGAACAATCGGCAAAAGCCAAGTTGAAAGATGGTTCAAAAAGTTCAAATCGGACGATACAAATCTCGCAGATGAAGAAGGAAGAGGTCTGCCATCAAATTTCGACGACCAGGCACTTTTGGCAGCCGTGGAAGAGGACGAAAGCTTGACAATGAGAATGTTGGCCGAAGACAATGTGGACCATTCGACCATCGTTCGTGCTCTCACAAAGCTCAGGAAAGTATGGAAATTGGCTGGATAGGTCTCATACGAACTCTCCGATAACATCAAAGCCGAACGTGTCCGAATTTTTACCGATTTGCTGCAGCGAAACGAGCCAACTCAGTTCCTGAAGAATCTCGTCACTGGGGATGTATCGTGGCTTCTCTTTAAAAACGTCAAAAAAAAAAGGTTTGCATGTATCGCCCGCGGTTTGTATTGCCCGATTTGAACTTCTTGAACCATCTTTCAACTTGGCTTGTTCCTTCACCAAAAAGTTCATTGAGATCGCGAAATGACTGTTCTGCATACCAACCTTTCTTGAAGTGGTAGAGCATAATATGGCGAATATGGATATGATTTTCGATACGCATTTTCACTATTGAAAAGAGAGGTTTATTTTTATGAAAAAAAAAATTTAGAAAAAAAGAAATTTTTAAAGAAAAAAAAAGTCGCGAATAAAAGCCATAATAATTATGCACCCACCTAATATTAATTCTATAAGAGTTGCGCCATTATAGCACAAACTTTTTAAAAATAATTAGAAGATGAAGGTGCTCAGTACTCTGATTTAATAACTTATACAGAAGTAAGGTGGCTCAGCAAGGGTAAAGTACTAGAACGTTTTCTTAATTTGATTGTTGAAATAAAACATTTTCTTGAACAAAAGGAGGAATACTATAATTTTCTTGAAGATGCTTCTTGGTTAGATGATTTAACTTTTTTAGTTGATATTTGTCAAAAATTAAATCAGTTAAATCTTGAAATACAAGGCGAAAATAAAAATTTGTTAGATATGTTAAGTGCTATTAAAGCATTTAAAGGAAAATTAACTCTTTGGGGTTCACACCTGTAAAAAAATTCTTTGACCCATTTTCCACTAATGTCAAAAAATATTTCCAGAAAAACAATTAGATTCTCGAGTGTTCGTCAACTGTCTAGCAAAATTAACTAATGAATTTAATGAAAGATTTCATCAATTCAATGATTTGGAATCAATTTTATTTTTCTTTGAAAATCCAATGAACAATTTTGACGAGATTACTACATTAAGTTCAGAATTAAATCAATTTAATCCAGTATATGTAGAAAATTTAGAATTAGAAAATGACGTTGCTTTGAAAGTTTTAAAAATGAATAAAAATTTTTGGAAATTAGTTGATGCAAAAAAATATCCATTGTTAATAAATTGCGCATTGAAACCGAAATTTTTTTTTGGATCTACTTACCTAAGTGAAGCCAGCTTTTCTACAATGCAGTTCATTAAATTAAATCACGTCTAACGGACGAAAATTTGAATAATTGCTTCAAGGTATCGCTATCAAATTATTCACCTGATTTTGAGAAGTTTTGTACAGACATACAGTAACAATTTTCTCTTTAAGCTGTACGAATTTAAATTATTATTAAGTTAATTTATGTAATTATAACACAATGTGATAAATATGCAATTATATTATTTTAAGAAACTAATTGTTATTAAATAAATAAATAATTATTTTAACAATTTTATATATTAAATATTATTATATTATAATAAATCAATTCAAGTGTATTTATGTTATTTTATCCTATTCATTTCACATTGCTTACTTTATTAATCTTAATATACGTACTATATATGCATGTGCCCGCAACCCTTATCGTAATTTTCCATTGCGCACATACTTTTAAAAAGTTTGGCTACCCTTGCTCTAAGAGGTAAAACTCCCAGATCAAATATATTATATCTATCTATCTAATATCTATATCTGGTTAATACTTAAATTGCTGCAATTTTAATACATTTTGATCAATAATATTTGATAAATAGTCCGCATTTTATACTAAAAAAAATATTATATTAAAAATATTTATCTTTTAAGAAAGGTATTAAAGCTTACTTTTTCGAGTGTTTTTTTTTCTCCATTGTATTTATCAACACAAAAAACTTGTAAAAAAATATAAAGCTAGGATGCACCTTAGATTACACACTTATCTTAAACGATATATTTACAAATACACCTTTGGGGCATTGTTTTGAAAACTACCTCCTTTTCAAAACAAACCCCTATTATTCAACATTTTTTATAGAACTAGACCTCTAGGGCCTGCTCGCCTCTAGCTTGGGTCTAGTATTGTGAAAGCTTGCTAGATGGCGATGCGAAAAGGAAGGTGCATCCTGGTTAGAGAACTTTATATTTCTCTCTTATATATTGGCAACCGTGAAATGATATTTTCACTGGGCCGGGCTCTCTTGGTATAATGACAGCATATCCGCCGCGAAAGTGGATTGTCCAGGAGGCTCCAAACATGCCCAGCCAAAACAATCATCTCGCACATACTTATATTATAGGAGAACCGACCATTATTTTACTGAAAGTCGGAACTCTCTGGCCCAGGGTAACCTTTAGAAGTTGTTTAAAATAAAGTTCTTAAATATTTTTGTTAATCTAAGGACAACCTATTTTATTTTACCAGAAGGTGAGTTCTAAAAAATATAATAAATCGTTAAATACAAATCTTATTAAATTAAAAATATCTATATCATCTAATGGATATTCCCTTTATAAAAGATTCAACATGAAGTGAGCAAGTGAAGTTCAATATCGTTAGAGTTGTATAGCAGGCGGTTCTACTCGAATAGGAGCGCCGATCGTAACCCGCCATCTTAAGAGGTGTGGCCAAGAGCCACTAAGTTTTTAATGAGACTGATCAACATAATCAACCTTAATCTCGTTAAAAAATCAAATCCCTGATTAAATTAAAAAAAATATATATATTTATAGAAATATTGAAAATTATAAACAAGTATAATAAAACAAAATAAAAGAACAGTAAAAAACTATTGATGAAAATAATATTATTTTTATTAGTTGTCCATTTTGAGGGTTCTCTCATTTGAATTCCTGTTAGTTTGTGTCTGACAAACATATTTTTTATAACATTTATTTTTATTAAATTCCTTTTGTGTTATGCTGTGCTGCCCAGATGTTGTGTTACAATTGTCTTTTTATCAAGAGCCATAATAAAACAAATTGTGTCCTAATTCATTAAAGGTCTCCACAGAAAAACCTAAAAAAACAAGGAATTTCCCAAGGACTTTAGGAGAGAGCAAAATCAAAAAGAAGTCTGGGGGGAGTCTTCCCCTCTACTGGTAAAACCATCCTCCAAGGAACATTGAAGAAACGTTGAGTTTTCCTATATAAACTGGAACCTTGTTCGGCGTGGGACATAACATTATTAGAATATTATAAAATTAAACAATACATTAACATTAGAACATTGCATTAGATTAGATCACTAGATATTATTTGACATATGGAACAGTACGACGATAATTAATTTTAGACATCATTCTTACAAAAGTGATAGATACTCGGGCCCCCAACCGAGTGAACCAACGGAGACAGGCGGTGGAAAAGTGTACCGAGTGTCTCTGCCCCTCCGTGTTAAGAGAACTACCTCGTCGTGATCATCACGACAAGACCCGCGGATAATGCTTGCTGTTTAACAATGACCCCTCTACCAGAGTGGAAACACACCCTCTCACTCTCCTGTCCACTCGGATTCAACGTCAAGAAGTACTGCTTGGGATTCGTGGAACAAGCTGGAATCTTCCCGGCTCCCCGTTCAACAAAAGTGATGAGTACTCTGCAAATATAAACAATCATCATTCAATCCTTTTATCAAAGTGTCCCCACCAGTCATAGAGTCAGATACTCTTCCACAATTAATGAGTTACACAAAATTAATTAATTAAATTCATTAATGAATAAATTAATTCATACTATAACCTCAAGCCGAAGCAGTTTAATACAAATATAAATCGCTCCAAATTTCAAAGCTGGTGCGTGGCCTTTGCGGTGACCGTTCAAATTTAATTGACCCCCAAGATCATAAAGGTCACACAGAGCAAAAAGGGTTTCACAACATGATCTAAAATATTCAAATAATTTTTTTATATAGATTTCGAATAATGGAAAAATTTCTCTATTATTTCTAGTATATCAAATGGTCGGGAGGCAAATTGCAATGTATTATTTTTTAGATTTCCATAAGATCCATATTTGTTTCGAGAATGGATGCGAATATCAGGACATAATATTATTAATCCAGCAAAAATTAGAAAAAAAAGATTTAAGACTTTGTTATTATTATTTTGTCGAGTGAAATTAATGTAGGACAAGGAAATGTAAAAAATTTTGCATAAAGCTCTGAAGATTGGATGAAAATTTGGTGACTATTTCTGAAACCGGAGCAACATCATCTTTTGAAAATACTCATATTTATATTAATTTAAATTCGTCAACTTTGGAATCATATGAAAATAATGAAACCACCTCGGCAACATCACAAAATGTAACTGAGATGGAAATTGAAAATTTATTTAATTTCTGGCAAGATATAAGAAGTAGTATTCCGGTTCTAGATAAATATCCATTTTCTTATAGGTATAAGTAAAGTATTTCAACCCACAATCTCATTATCCACCAAGTATATCGACGTCAAGAATTAATTTTCCAAAATATTTAAATTTGCAAAAAAAAAAAACATTACTTCGGAAAAATGAAAAGTTTTGCATTGCTTACAGGATAATAGAGCTAGATAAAAGATAATAATAGCAAAGATATATTCATATATTCCTTAAAAATATAAATGTCAAAATTGTTCAGATAAACTAAAGATCGCCCAAAATTTATTAAATAACCAAGATATTATTGATGTCGTTTCTGGCAAAATTCCTATTCTAATGAAAGAACTATTGGTTAGAAAATTAAAAAATTTTTTCAGATTACCTCAGGGACGTCGATGGACTTTAAATAAAAAAATTTTCGCTTTGTGCAGCATAGCAGACTGGTCCAAAATGTTACAAACTTTTAAGTCACTTGTTGATTTTGCCATCCACACTTTTGGCTCTCTTAAAGCAAATCCATTTAGAACCCGGTTTTAATGCCAAAATAAAAAAAATAATTTCGAGAATATCTATAAATTTAATTATATTTGTTTTGTAATGTTATTCTGGGTTAACCTTATAAAATAAAAAATTAATTGAATTATATTAGAAAAATAATAATGATTTTATTAATAATATACAGTTTTAATTATAATATCACTTTATTATAAGAGTATTAAGAGTTCTTTATTTTAGAGTTATCTGCTTCGCTATTTTTTTGCTGTA
>JAAAKE020157857.1:0-12235 GCA_010014785.2 Anisolabis maritima
AAAAGAAATGTATGCTCATTAACAAATAACATGTTCATACATTTCCATCGAAAGAAAAAGATAAAAACATGATGAAATATTGCGCATAATAACACATATTGTCAGTATTGATAATCTGAAAAGCCAAAGGGTTCGGATCCCAGAATGTCCGATAAAAATGTGTTAATGTTTATATGGCCTCAGATGCCGGAAAGACAAAAAAACTTAAAAGCCAAGAGATGTATCTTCGCAGGAAATTTATTTAAATTATTCGGATACCAATTGGTATAAATAAATAAACCTGGAACATTGTATTGTAATATTCTAATATATTATACATATATGGTTTAAAGTCTATATGGCCCTAGATGTCAAAAAGTCTAAATAAAATTACTAAGATATTGGAATTAAAAATATTTATATTTTGTTACTATGGCAACTAGTTGTCCTATCTTTTCTATAGGATCCTTTAAATCCTAAATTGAGGGGTTCACACTATTTTGAAATGGAAAATGATTAATACCTCTTAAAGATTTATTATATGAAGTGCCAATTTAATCAAACTCGTTAATTTTGAGAAAATTGTTTTCTAAAAAGGAATGAAAGTATTAAAAAGTTAAAGATCTCTAAATTCTTAGACTTGTCATTTCTCTTCCAATTTTAAAAACAAAAATCCTATGTTACAAAAATAAGGATTTAGTGAAAAAAAAATTATTTTTTTGATATTTTTTTAAATATCCCTATCCTAAAAGATCTGCAAACAATCAAATTATTGTTGATTGGTATTGTATAAAATGAGGGATTCCCCTTCCCCGCCAGAAGTTAGCCACAATACCCGAGACAGACAAGATGTTGTTGTTATAGCCAATTAAATATTTAACCCCCACTCCCACTCTCTCTGACAGTCCATTCATCCCTGCACGTGCGCCACGTGCTTTTTGCCAACCCATAGCTATGGGGATAGAGAGAGAGTCTGGTTGGCAGCCAGCCGTTATATGCCTCTCTGTTTGTGTGTGTAGAGAGAGATAGAGTAGTACTACGCATTCCGACAACAAAACGTGGTGTGCTGGCCCTTCATTCATGACCAGACCTAAACCACATTCATACATATCTTTTATGAGAGTGTTGTTTGCACGATAAAAAAAAATTGCCGATAAGTAAGAAAACATTCTACGGTTTTTATTAAGGTGATTATAAAAAAAAATTTCGTCATCTCTACCAGCAGATATTAATTTGATAATTAATTGGTCCTCACATATACTATCCCTTTCCCCCTTCCCTCACTTTGTTTTTCATTCGAGGACAAATTATTACATTAATTTAAATTTTATTTTCAAGAATAGAATAATATATAAGTAGTAGAGCTAGCTTCCTGTTAGTTTAATGACGTGGCTTTACCTGAGAATATTTCCCCCATATTCAGTTATTCACATGTAAGTGAAGTTAACCACCTAAGAGTTTTTTCACAAAAAATCAAGAGGTTCGTGAAATTAGTTACTCTCACCAAGAGGCAAGAGGTTCGTGAAGATAGCTGAGTTTTTCACTTTCTATTTATAATAATTATTAATTTCTCTCATAATATCACACTTAATAATGATTATTATTTATCTCTTTGACCGTCTGAAGTAGGTGAAATATCTCTATTTTAATCCCTTTCTTTTTTGTTTTAATCTTTTCAGCATCTAGGGTCATATAGGCTATAAACGATAGATATATCGAGTTATTACGAAACAAATTATCCGATTATTTACATCAATTGGTATCCAGATGAATTAAATAAAATTCCACCGAAAAAGCCACCCTCCTTATCTTTGAAGGTTATCAATATTGTCAATGTTGTTATCTTTAACCTCTCGGCTACTGGAGGGGAGTAAATTGATTGCTAACTATATAACAACCGATTGTTAATGGGAGTAATTAGAAAAAATTGTAGTTTTTTTTTTTTTATATTAAAAAATATAAAACAATCAAATTCGAATCAGTGATTTCTATTAGAAAAGAAAAAACTGGTGCAATTTTTCTCTCTCTTTATTTCTAATAGAATAGAGAAGAGGGAGAGAGAGAGAGTGATTGACTTCCGACCAACTGAGTTTAAGTGATCAAAGTTGCAAGCTTAAAAGTTGATCGCAGTTGATGGCAATATTATTGAAAAGTCGGACGCATTGTATCTTTATTGAAATGAAAATTGAATCGAAAAAAAAGTCTGTATCTAAGCAAACAAACAAGAGAAAGAGATAGAACTAAAGCAATTTAAATAATAATATTGAATTGTCTTCTCTATTTATTTAATAGTTATATAAATAAATAAAATTCAGGAAAATAAAGAAACACATATTGCAAAAAAAAATTGTCACCGAATTAAACAAACCCAAACCCTATATTACTAACCTCATAATGAAAGAATAAATTTTTATTATTTATTAAAAAACAAATAATAAATTAATAAATAATAAATTTATTTAAGACCTGCTTAGAGGTACAAGTCCTCGGTGGCTAGGTCCAATCAAACACAAATACAAATTTATAAATTACATAATACAAAACAACAAACAATTAACAAAACAAATACAAAAAATATAAAAGAAAAAGAAAAAGAAATTTATGCTCATTAACAAATAACATGTTCATACATTTCCATCGAAAGAAAAAAAATAAAAAGATGATGAAACATTGCGCGTAATAACACGTGACCAGGAGTACACGACGAATTAGCCATCCCGACATTCGCCTTAAGCTATTAAGGAAAACCTGGTCAAAACGTTAAAAAGAAAATTTTTTTGAATCCAATGATATTTATAAAAATAGGAGCACTGTGACCATCAAAGTACAAAAAGCTTATTTAATAGTTAAGATAAACTTTTTAGAATATTTAATACAATAAAATTGTCAGTTACCGCTACTTAAGACCCGGTATTTAATAATTTCCACGACTAAACAATTTTGTTTAAAATATTCCTACATTCTTCCCATTTTTGGTGTAAATTGGACCTTGATTGTGATTTGTATAATGCATAAATTACTTAAATTATTTCCTTACCATGACGACAAACTTACGAATTTCTCGAATAATTGCTCTAGATCAGCCCACAGATGCGTAGTTGTTAAATTTTAAAAATAAACAAATGAGCATGTGTGGACTCTTCTGGGGCAATTAATCGAAAAAAGAGTGAGTTCGTCATTTGGGTTGTCTAACTTCTAGCAAGCAAAACGAATTCAACCCATGATAGCTAACCGTATTTACATACTGAATTTTTTTTCTATATATCCTAACACATTTCATTAATTACAGATTTCCTTACATAATGTGATGGAAAAATTCTTACAAAAATAACAATATTTTTAATATTGTTTGTTTTCAGTTGCTATTCCATTAAAATAAATTTATTGTCCATGAGTTTCTGACATCTCTATTGTTTATGATATTTTCATTTTCTTTTGAGCTTTAAATCATCATTAATAAACAATTTCCTTGATTGTCTTTTTTTTTAAAGCAGTAAAAAATTTCATTGAATAATTAGACAAGGTATTTCTGAATAGTTAAAATTAAACACTTAACTCATACCTAGATAGGTTATTTTTTGGTATATGGGACTGAAAATAAGTTAGATATGAGTTGATACATTTTCACATTATGTTATTTTTATAAGAATTTTTTCTCTTTCTATATAACAAAAAATTAGAAAGAAAAATCAATAGTTCACTTGCAAGAATCAAAGTCAAAAATGGTATAACATTGTTTTTGCAATTTATGAAATATAATTTTGACTTTTATTTTAATTAGATCAACATAAATTATTCTAATTTACATAAAAATGGACTATTTTTTGAGGTGAGTTACTTTTCTTGAGAATGATTAATTAGAAGCGCCATTTTTATATGTACAATTTTTTTTTTGTTGACTTTTGGCTGATCACCAAATAAATGAAAAAAAAAAAAAAGCGCCATTTTTAAAAATAAAAAAGACTTTTTTTTATAATAGATTTCAAATTCTAAGGTGAGAGTATTATATTTTTACTATAAGCTTGATTTGAACTTTCCTAGCTTTGTGCTCGATTCAAATCCTCATTACCGTAATCCGCCCGGTCATTCTGTTTATATTATATTTATCACTGTTTATTTTTTTTATATTTCTAACTAAAAACCATTAAGAAATATAATAGAGAGCACAATTTTTTTACTCCATTACCAAGTGATAGAATTGTTTTTATGAATTTCATTTTTCATTTCATTTTTTCATTAACTCAACAAAAAAAAAAAAAAAAAAAAAAAAAGAGCGAAACAAAAATGAAAAAATAATTGAATAATATAAATCTTTAAAATAATAGAATTGAAAAAAAAAAGAACACAAAATTGAATTGTATTAGAATTATAAATAAACTTTTTGAAGGGTTTAAAAAAACAACAACAAAATCAAATTCAACAGGAATTCATTTACTTTCTACGTCATTGTTTTGTTGCCATGCATGCTCACGGAAAAAAATCTTGATGGGATAAATTATAAGTTTAAAATGTGAAAAGATAACAGAATAATAATAATTAAAATAAATAAATAAAGCTAACGACCCTAGATTGTTAGTTGCTCAAAGGACTGGACATCTTTTAATTTTAAAATTTAAAAGACTAACAAATAAAAGTTTTTCATAAATTTTTAATAAAACCGAAATTTGATTTTGAATGATTAAATTAAAGACTATAAAGTCAGATATTTTTATGAGATGGAAAAACAAAATATAAATAAAATTTAGTTCTTAGAATATTTTGTTAGTTAATTTGGACACTTTTGATAAAAAAAATATAAAACATGGAATGTATATAGACAATGATTAAGCCTATATTTTCTTTATTGAGAACCGTACCGACAGGGATAATACTATGTTTAATGAAACTTTAGAATTGAGCATGTGGAGGGATGGAGTGGGGCGGGAGGAAAACCAGTCCGCCGACCATTAAAAGAGAAATGTTCTACTTAAGATAAATTTGTTGCTGTTAATCATCCAGGTTCACAAAAATACTTCAACTGACAACACCGGCAACGCTGCATCGTCTGTATAGTTGAATTTCTCTAAAAGAGGCTCGAGGCTGAAATTTAATATTTACCGGTAAGCAAGGAACTCTCGTTGCACTTAGAAACTTTTGAATAAAATCGGCCAATGGGTACAAATACTTTACTTATGTTCTCTATTTATTTATTTATTTAAATCAAATTGAATACCAATTGATTTAAATAAATATGCCTGGGCAATATATATTAAAAATATAGTTATATATCTTTTAATGTCTATATGACCTTTGATGTCGAAAATACTAAAAAAAATTGATTAATTCATAAACGAAAAATCTCAAAATGAAAGACAATAAAATTGTTAACCTGCTACCAAGGTTGTCCGACGCAAAAAATTTGGTGTGACAGCACATCAGACATTTTAATCTGCAGATATATTGGCATGATATAATTATACCGGGTATATATATATATTGGACATGACTTGAGGAAGGACTGACCTATAGTTTATTTAATATAACTTTAGTACTAAGCTCTCTCTGGGTGCTGTAGCGTTGCCGGTGTTGTCAGTTGAAGTATTTTTGTGAACCTGGATAATTAACAGCAACAAATTTACCTTCGGTAGAACATTTCTCTTTTAATGGTCGGCGGACTGGTTTCCCTCCGGCTCCACATGCTCAATTCTAAAGTTTCATTAAACATAGTATTATCCCTGTCGGTAAAGAATAAAGAAAATATAGGCTTAATCATTATCTATAAATAATACATTCCATGTTTTATATTTTTTTTATCAAAAGTGACACCTGACATACATATATTTAATAAAAACCAAATTAATTTAAAATTAAAATAAGTTAATATAATTTAAATTGAGAGAAGAAAAAAAATTAAAGAATAATGATGATAATAATAAAAGTAAATAAGAGAAAGTAAAAAAGATAAGCAAGAATATATCTTCAAAGTTAATAGTTATTATTTAAAGTTTATGACTTTGAAACTAGATAATCATATTTTATAATGAAATAGGGAAATTAAATTCAAGTAATTTTCATAAAATAACAACAACAACAGTTATTAATTATTTTGAAAATGCATTTCGCAATTTATCATTTTCTAACATATACATACATACATAAACATATAAAATGTATGGATTTTTTTTATTTTTCTTAATTTAATTACTTCATTGGATTTAGTAGATGGAATATCTCATTTTAACAACAACAACAACAACCAGCTAGATACTAATTAAGATGTGACAAGATATTAAAATCCAATAAAGTCTTGAGAGAAATTACCTGCTGCTGCTCGTCGCCTTATTTGACATCTTTTTTTAATAATTAAAGACTAAAATTAATAAAAATAAATTATTAAATGATACTTCAATGAATTTTTTTAGAAATCAATTTTATTTGAGGTTCGAACGACACAAATTACTTGTTCACATTTTTAGGATGAAAATAAAAAAAAAATCCATATATTTTATTATGTTTATGTACGTATTTTTCTATAAAAGTTTTTAAATAATTTTCAATAACTACACTATTGAATGACTGTACCTTTGCCAATGTTGTGCATTGTTAGGCCTTCACATGCTCAATACTGAA
The DNA here is from genome assembly GCA_010014785.2 of Anisolabis maritima. NCBI lineage: Eukaryota > Metazoa > Arthropoda > Insecta > Dermaptera > Anisolabididae > Anisolabis > Anisolabis maritima. Next base: position 6,589 of record JAAAKE020157857.1, read on the forward strand.
GTTAGATTAAATAGAATATAATGATCGATTATTGGTATCAGAGCTGAGGAACTGGGCCGGTTTTTTTTTTTTTTTTTTTTATTTACTTCTCAACCCAAGGCCTGATGATGCATTAAAATAAAGCGAAGTCGATCGCCTTAAAGAGTATACTATTTATCACCTGACGCCTTCACTACACTCCCCTATCCTCCTGTGCCATCCTTTCCCATATTATTTATAGAAAGAATACGTGCCGCAGATTAATCGGCCTTCCTTGCAAAAGTGTTTTATTTTTTTTTTGGTTCCAAATTTTTCTCCCAATCACAATTTTTTATATTCATATATTTCATTTAAATTTTCACGCGCTTCCTTTCCAAATTTTTCACTTTGCAAGAAGTAATGTGACCCCACCAAGCCTCCAGGCGATTACTTATTTAATTATAATTATTTAAGTATTTAAAATATTTAGGAATCACTGAATATTAATAAATAAAATCAATTAAAATATTTCTAATCTTTCATACTTTTTTTCATTTAGGGAGCTATTTATTGCCTTGAGCAAATATCTGTGCTTGAGATCAAAGATTCAACTCCAAAGGGACTCTTTTCTCTCTCTCTCTCTCTCTCACAGAGGCAATTTCTCAACATAAATAGCCCATCTCTCTCTCTAAGATATATTTATAAAAAATATCTTTTTACAAAGAAATGAACTGGAAGATTTCATTTGATTTATGATATTTATTCTAGCAAAAATTATTTTTATCTGTACTTTCGATAAAAATCAATTTCAGAATTTTTTTTTTTTTTTTTTTTGATAGACATTTGTTCGAACCATTAATAAAAATTTTCCAATATAGGTTTAGATTTTTTTTTAATAATAATATTTGGGAGATTGTGTTGACAAATAAACAATAATTGGCAACTGTTGGGCGTTGACCAACCAAATAAAACAATTACTATTATATACTTTATTTGATACATAAAATAGATACAAATTTTTTATAAAAATTCAAAAGCCTATTAATGATTGGTCAATGAATAGGAATGTGATGAAAAAAGTTTTAATTCAAAAGAATTAAGATTATTTGATTTTTTTTTATAATAAGTCAATAAATAAAATAAGTAATATGTAAGATTATAAATAAGAAAATAAAATAAATAAGAACACAAATAAATATTTTGGGAAATTTGGAACGTCGAAAAAATTTATTGTTAAAGTTGGTAAATACTATTTTAAACAGAAAAGCAAAATTTTATTAGTAATTTGATGATCTCGTACCAAAAATGTTTAATCTTGCTAATCCTCTTCCTCCATAAATTCGTAAAAAATATACGAAAGGTTAAAAATACAAAATAAGAAAAAGTATAAAGTGTTAAATGATATCAAAATTTTAGACGAAAAAAGTCAAGGATACCTTAAACAGAAGTCCTGATTAGGATACAGAAAAAATGAATTATTTATTATTTATTCTTCTATTTTAGTCATCAAAATCATTTTTATATTTTGGCTCATTAGGGTATTTTTTTATTTTATGGCCTTTAGAGATAGTTTTTTTTAAATTCTTATAAAAATTACAAATAAAAGTTTTTTTGATTTTTATATTTAAATTTTTTAATTATTTTTTGAATACACCACAGTACACTTCGCTATTTCGCATAAATTTCTTTAAAAAATCAAGAACTTGCTTTAAGGCTGTTCCAGTACTATATTTGTTTTTTAATTGTATTTTCAAAATTTTATCTATTAATTTAAGAAGTTTGAATTTTTTAATTGTAGATAATAAAATATCGATAGATTGAATTATACTAAACTTGAAGGTTTAATTAACGATTGTTGAGGAGAAAGAGAGAGTCAAGTATCTGGATTAATTGTGGCCATGTCTGACACTTGGACACGGGTACTAATGAGTAGGGCTTTTCATCGGACAACAATTGGCCCTTGAAAAGGTATTATCTGCAAGGGAGGAGGGATCTGAGTGGCAGATTAATGTCGTGTCAAATGGCGAGATGACACCCTGCAATTATTATTATTATTATTATTGAGTTATTTTTATTTGTCAATAACAATTGAAATTATCATCTATTGACGGCCCATTAAGATAAATCATATATTTAAATATTAAGTAGATATCGTCAATAAATAATTAAAATATTATACTAATCAGGTTGTAGCTTAGTACTGAAGTTGGAAACTTCCAAATATTTAAATTCCGTTTCAACTTTATGAATTGGTTGTTAAAAAGTACTTTCAATTCCACCGATTACTTGAAAAGAGTACTTTGGAAAGTGCTGATTCTTCTTAGTTCTTGAAATAAAAATAATACATTTAATACTGAAAACCAGCAATAGCTTTGTGTATCATAGAAGTGTTTCCCAACCTGTCCGCGATTAATTCAAAAGCGGCCTGGAATAGTTTATTTTGCTTCCTTCCTTCACTTTTATAATGTGTAAAATATAAGAAAATTCCATTCTGTATTTTATTTCGGTCACGATATCAAAAATTCTGTAAAACAGTCGTAGAAGATAAAATATGAAAATTACTTCATTTTAGTTTTTTTTTTTTAATTTTTAATCTTTAAAATAAACTCAACTTTTATTATTATTTTATTTATTATTATTATTATTATTATTATTATTATTATTTTATTGTGTGAATTTTTAAATAAAAGTTTAAATATAAATGTGGAATAATGTTTTCCCGGATTGGACCGAGTTGATTGTTGAGATGGACTCGACGTTTCGGCTCTCCTTTTGGAGCCATTTTCAAGAGTGTTGGGTTAGGAAGTGATGGTGGTTGTGGTTTGTTTTCGGGGTCGCAATCTTGTTGATCCCCAAATTTGGTGGGTGGATGTCTCCGAGATTTGAATTTCCCTCTGAGATCTAGGGCGCATTTGGTTGGGTGTTGTGCTATTGGTGTTCTGTTTGGGTTGACTTCGAGGCCTCAATCTGTAGTCCTTGATGGACCTTCATCGCCAAAAGTTGAAGTTCATCGATGGACTGTTGTTGGGTTAATCCAGGTCTAAAGTTGTAAAAAATAATTGCTCGAAAATGTTAACGATTTAATTCCATTTTTAGCCGAGATGATTTCAGGTAATTGTAAACTACACAAATAGCGCTCGTATGTCAATACGTTCTGAGTATATATTCCATCAAAAATGTTAAACTTTTCGATAGAAGCGTCAACAGCACTAGTTTAGCGCAATCCCGAAATATAAAAGGCAACCTATGTAGAATTGAACATGAAAAAAAGCTGGTATTATTCTGGACATAATACAATCAAATAATCCTAGCTGTTAAACTTTTACTTCATTTTTTTATTTAAAAAAAAAAGTTTTTAATATTCAATAAAACATTCATGAAAAAGTGCAACAATATATTTGTCGACCGGTAATGTGAAACCTCCCAAAAGTTGCGATTAAGATAATAAATAATATACTAATTTTTTGTTTTTCTTTCCAGATATCGGTTTAACATCAAAATTCCAGTTCTTCGACCGATACATTTTGGTAAGACATAATTCATTAATAATATTTTTCAATATATGCTTTGAAGTGTAATTTTTTTTTTTTTGTATTATAAAGATTTAAATAATGTAGAAAATTATATCCATAATCATTCATTATATACATATATTACTAGATAATAATTTGAATAAAATAAATTAATTTTTGTATGAAGTGATTTTCGAAACTCCGAATGATAATTTATTTAAATTTCTTTAAAAAATTCGTCCTAGATGTCGGCAAAATACAGTATAAAAATATATATGTCCACTTTGTTTTTAATACTAACTATACAGTGGTTGGTAGAAAAATTAAAAGAAAATTTTTTTCAAAAAAAACTTGTTCCAAATGAAATTCTTAACAAATTTTTAAGCAATATTATAGGCTAAAGGTAATATTTTTTTGAGATACGAGAAGCTTCATATAAAATACCACTTAAAATTGGAATATTGAAAAATTCCATCTTATTATTTTTTTTTTTTTTAAGTCTTTCCGGCATCTAAGACCATTTAGACTTCGTCGCCCTTATGGGTCAATAGTCATTAACGAAATATAAATTCAAAAATACAAGATTCTACGTTAAGCGGTCTGAGCTATTGTTCGTTCTGTTATTATATATATAATAAAATTAAAATGTCTTTAAAAGTAAAAAAAAAGTCCCTCTATTATTATTTTATAATGTTTATTTAAGCAAAGAAAATACCTCCATTTAATTAACTTTTGGTTCACTTCTAAAATAAATGTATTAATAATATTTATTTTACATGTTAAAGTGAAATTGTTTATTGAATTTTTTTCGTCAATAAATTACAATTTCCTTTTGAGGATTTATACCAAAAGTTGATAACATTGAAATATTTATGTTCGAAACTAAAATGTTAAACTTCAAACATTCAACCGAATTTACTCTTATAAAATAATTTACTAGATCAGGACCCTACATTTCATTCAAAGGAAAAAGATATAAAGATAATTAAAAATTGTCTGCATTCAACAGCGGTGGCAACAAAAAATTTCTAGGCAAACACCTACCGAGATCATTGAGGCCAAGCAAGGTCAATCGTGACTGAATATTGGATGGGTGAACCCGGGTGCGCTTATAATCCGCCACAGTAAATTTTCTCATAATAATAATATATGCTTGTAAAGTTTAATGAACAGAAGCCGAATAAATAAATTTCTCGACATTAGGCTTAAAGCGGCCTAAAATCTTGTTAAGGTTTGATCTCACTTTACCTCATCTAATCTCTGCAAAAAAGACGGACGCACATCCTAAAAACAAGACAAATCTCAAGAAATCAAAATTGGTATGAGGACAATGCCATTCTTTACAATGGAGGGGTCAAAATTTTGTTGAGTTTTTGAACTTCCTTCCTTCCTCCCTCTTCTCCTCCTAAGCTAAACCCATATAATAAATACTTAATACCGAATATTTGATCTGCAAAATTATATATGATCACATGCCTCCTTTTCATTCTCTAAAATTAGATTTATGTTTTAATATAGTCTACATATCTCTTTGGAAAAAAGAGTTAAGTTAATCCCATCAGAATATGAGAGTTAACTTGCATCATTCTATTAAAAGTTAATTATTTTAAATTCTTTTTTATTTCTCTTTCCGGTCCAGCCTTTTCCTTTTTTTTTTTTTTTATTTTTGTTTCTTTCTCTTCTTTCTTTATTTATTTTCATTTTCCGGCTTGGGACTCAAATTCTCATCCACCAACAGGAAGTGAGTTGGAATTAAAAATGGAAAAAAAGATCATTAAACCAAAACGAATGTTGTGTTGTCTTATTGAAAAATATACAATAATAATAATAAATTATTTTAAGGGTAATTTCTTTATTTAGGAAAAATAATAATTAGTGTAAAAAATCACTGCGTGGACAGGCGAAAACGCGTCTGTTGATATTTTAATTATTTATGTTCTATAAGAATTATATATTAATATAAGTCGTTTCTCCAACTGGTTCTCTTTAGTCTCTTATTTCTTAAAACCTTAAACCTTAAAAGCTAAGAGATGTGAGTCCGGGTCTCATGCAATTCGATAATTTCATTTGGACCGTATAGGCCCACTTACCGGGGTCCCTGTTTATTTACCCGAGGTGCTTACGTGTACGGAGACACACACCTCAAACCCAGCCGACCTCTGGCCGTAGCCATCTAT
>JAAAKE020157868.1:0-12235 GCA_010014785.2 Anisolabis maritima
CTAAAGGAATGGGGGTTGAGGGGAGCTTTGGGAGACTCATAAAAACAAGTCAGATAAAATTTCAAGATTAAAAGAAGAAAGGGATAACTATGTGTAAATAGGAGAACATCGAATTATTAGTTGCCTGCAACATCCTGAACGATATAAAATAAGTTTATTTAATCAAAATTTAAATTAAAAAAAATTCCATTATACATACGCTTATAATATTTGATAGTCGTTACTTATTTCTAATTTTCTAGAAGATTAGGAAATTTATGTTTCTTTTAGTGCCAGACAAGATAATAAGGATTATTCAGATTCTTCGAGATAAAAAAACAGAAAACAATATTGCGTGTGAGGTCTTATCAACATATATAAGAATTGATTGATTCTTTTTTTATGGGTTTTTCATGTTGATGAATTTATTAAAAGGAAATAATCAACATCTATGCAGCTGATGATTTGTTCCTTTGATTTGCATCTTGGAACCAGACAAAAAGATTTGAAAACAATAACTTACGATTTCCTTTTCTTTATTATTTCCTTTACAATTTCATCAGATCATTAATGTTTTTGATTAGGCCTTCTTTTGTCATTTCAACAACATAAAATGTCTAAACATTTATTTCTTAATTATAATATTTTTAACAATTGATATTAATACTGAGAATATTATATTGTAAAAATTGAAAAGAAAACTTTGGTTAATTAAATTATAGACATGAATATTAATATAGTCTAAAGAGAGGGGAAGAGTAGGATTCATGGAGTCCGCCCAACCCCCAACCCCCCTCTCTTTAAATGGTCAAGTTTACGGGAATTTAGTGCGGCCTCCCCTTTATTCCACCAAAAAGGCCAAATTTTAGAATATCCACTCTAAAAAATAAACTGTGTGGCTAAACGCACATCACACAACTTTCTCTTACTTAAGCTGAGTAATGTGTTGTCACAACTTGCGATTTTTGCGTTGGGTAACCTAGCCATTCAATGTACTGCCAATTTAATCAATATCGTTAGAATAGTTTAAGAGAAATTCGCAAAAAACTTAAAAACATACCAGAGTAACGTGGGCCCCAAACAATTTTGGGGGGAATAAAGGTTAATACATATCAAAGATCATCTAATAAATAATTGTGGGATGAAAATTTATTTATATAAATTGGATATCATTTGCAGTAAATAAATATAACGTAAATATGATAGTAAAATTGTTTATATTTAATGTGTCTCAGATGCCATAAAGATTTATTTACAATTTTCAACAATTTTTCAACAAATTTCAACTATAAATATTTATTTATCTTGGGATAAATTTGGAATGGAAAAATTTGTGGTACTATCTCTTGGGAACTGATATACTCCCATAAAAAAAATAAATAAAACAAAAAATTTGGTGTTACAGCACATCACATTACTTTTTCTTGCCTGGTAAATAGATAGTATGATGTGCTCTTATCAGGCTATTTATAGTAGAATAAACAAATACATTTAAGTCTCTTCAGCGTCTGAGGCCATAAAGACATTAAATAATTTCAAATTTATATTAATAACGATACGTATTATCCAGGCATATTTATTTACACCAATTAGTATTCAATTGGTTTAAATAAATTTTCATTGGCTGCTTGGGATCCGAACCCACCCCTTGGCTTTTAAGGTTATCAATATTGGCAATGTCAATATCTTTAACCTCTCGGTCGGGGTGGGGTCTATACTTATTTACAAATAATTTTTTCAATAATTTATTTTTTGGGAATTTTCTTATCTCATTAAATGAAAATATTCACTGAAATATTTTGTATTTTATCTTTTTCTAATTCATTTTTTAAACTTTTATTTCCGTCTCGAAAGTCATTTAAGGCATAAGATTATTTTCTTTATCTCTTATTAGATTAAAATAGAAGTTCCCTTTTCTCTTATTGGTCCGTAATTTTCAAATAACTTTTATAAAAATTTATTTATTTTATTTATTTTGAGACTAAATAATTTTTGCATCTCGGGGGTTTAAAAAGCGGCTGAATGAAAAATGTTTGTTTAAAGATTTTTCAATTTAGACTAACTTTTGTATTAGATCTGTATATGTGAGTTATGTGCTGACGATGGTCTGGTGCAAAGGAAGCATACCGATGCCGCGGATAGGCTAGAGATCCCGGGTTCGACTCCTAGGCCAAGGGTCGCTTAATCCGCTAGCAAAATATACACTCAAAAAAAATTATTTTATTAAAAATATATAATTTTATTTTTTATTTGAATAAACAATTATTATTATTTATTACTTGAGTGCTTCGGAAAATAAGCCTACAGCACTATTAAATCTTGTTCTAATTCAAAAGTGAAATTCACATACTCGATTATATACTAGTAAAGACTTTAAATACAAGATAGGACTGGTTCTCAACCGGGGCGCCATGACTTCCAAGTGTATCTCAAATATAATTACAAAAGAATCCTCAACTTCATATAAATACTTATCTTGGAAGATTAACTACGACTCTTCCTTCAACGCATAAAAACAAAAAAATCTGGTGTGACACCACATCCCTTCCACACATTTTCCCTTGCTTAAGCAGTTAAGAAGTGCTCCTGTCCCATTATTTTCAAATAGACTATTGTAAAAAATCTGGTGTTTTACAATAGTCTATTTGAAAATAATGTATTTTAAATTATAAAAATTATGGCGGATTAATAAAATAGAAAAAAAATTAATTTATCTTCAAAGTAAAATGAATTCAAATTGGTGAATAAATTATAAAATAAATAAACCTAAATTATCGTTAACCATAAATTAATCCTTTATTTATCATAATATATGATAATTTACTTCTATAAATAAACGGCAAAGACAGCGATATTTATGGGCTTGCAAAAAAAAAAATCAACTAATTTTCGCCTCAAGTACTTAAGAGTCTGCATTTTAATCAACTGTGATGAAGAATCGAGAGGGACAATAATATTAAACTAAGAAATTGTTTTTGTTTCAACTGCTAGTTAGAACAATGTCAAATTTTATTTGTTCACATATTATAGAAGCTTTTATGACAGTTTATGGAATTTTGAAGTTCACAGTATCTTTAATATCAGAATTTTTGTAACTCCTCTAGATAGTGAATGAGTAATATTCACTGTAGTGACATTCAGAAAGGAGTGTAAAAATAAAAAGTTTTAATTAACGCTTTCCCCAAAATGATCTTATTTTGTATCCTATTTGCAATTTACGAATATTATAATATATTGAAATTGTATTTAAAGATGTAAATGTAAAAAAAAAACTGTCCTAAATCCAATAAGGGAAAGGGAGAAATCAAATAAACAAATAAATAAATAAATAATAAAGCGAATATAATATTGGAGATCACAGATATATGAATAATTTTAGTTGTAATAAAAAGGAGATGAATCTTTTCATGTATCAGCATCTGAAGCCATTTGGACGCTATCCATATTTATTTAGTTAATATAATATTTACATTTCTAATAAAAAATTGTATTCTAAATAGGCTGATGAAATAAAAATACAAGGAAATAATGTCTCATAATGTACTGGGAAGTAGAGGTCTCTCACCTCCCGTACCAAAGGTCAGTAGTTAACTTCTCGTCCTGAGCGACAAAAATTTATTTATATTATATTGGTTACTAATTAATATAAATAAATAAGACCGGAGTCTAAATGGCCTTAGACTTAAAAAAATGTTTCATAATAAAACACAATTTCAATATTTTAAACATATTATATATGTTGATGGGATCCAATAAATGGCTGCGGCATGAAATCAGGCTGATTTGAAACGCGCATAAAAACCCCTGATCAGTGGAGTAGAAATTTAAAAATTATGAGGGGGTACTTATATTTTATATACCCATATATATATATATGGGTATATAAAGAGAGAGAGAGAGATGGAGAAAGCTTTTTTATGAAAGAAAATTGACTATTAAAAATTTTTCATTTTAAAACAGCATTGAAAAAAGGCTACACTTTCCAGTAGTTTCGAACTTTTGTAGAAATTAGTCCGTTTTTAGTTGCTAGAAGGTAAGCAAGCTAAATGATCAAATCACAAAAGGAATTTTTGATTAATTGCTCCTCCCGAACTTCTCTAGACTTAGCTTGGTTAGTGCTCATTTCTAGGGAGATTTAAAAACTAAGAATGATAATACAGAGAAGTTCTGGAGCAATTAATCGAAAATTCATGAGTGAGTTGGTGATTTTGGTTGTTTAACTTTCAGCAATCAAACACGAACTAATTTCTGAAAGCCATGGAAAAATAATATCTACAGTAAATTAATTTAATTATCCATAAGAAGTTTCGAAAATAGTCTTATTTCCTTTAAATGAGTGATAATAAAAAAATTAAACTTGGCTTGAAAAAATCTTTTAAACATCGAAAATAAAATTGCCGGACCCTTATTTGCTCCCGTAATATCCTAATTAGTAAGTACTAATTAATCATCTTGACTAGAATACAAATAAACTTAAATTATCTTATAAATTTTAAGTTAAAATTATTACGAAGATAAAATTAATTATTCCCGAAATAAGAAAAAAATCACTTTTAAATAAATATATTAAATTATTTAAAACCATGTCGTGTGAAAAAAATCACGTATATATCGGCACAACTCTAAAGAGCCCTTTTAAGTTGGCGCTAATATTTTTTATTACTATGCGAGCTCACGAACGCCCACCTGAGAGGGGCCTTGAAGTTTCTTTTGTCGGGCTCTGCAAAATAAACATTCATTTTCAGTCACAAATTTATATATCATGGGTGGCCTTTTATTAGATGTCGTCTGTCGTTTTTAATTAAAATTATTATATTTATAAATAAAGGTACTTTCCGAAAGCCAATTCCATTGGTAACATTTCTATTTTCATATCTATTTAATAGGTTTGTTTCAAATAGTTTTTGACTATTAATAATACTCTGCGGATGTGTCTGACGGCTTGAAACCGATAATAAGCTCTTGGAACAAATCATTATGAAAATTTGGAATTTGCTAGTTTACATAGATGATTTACTTCTAATTCTGAGCCACAAATATTTATTTCCATTGGCTATTATTCAATTCTGCTAAGGCCAAAGGTCCTTGGACTAGGTCCTAATAAATAAATATTAAAAATCGGGTTATAATATTAATTATTAATAATAAAATGTTATATTGTAGTCGGTACTCTCAGTATGCGTGTTTAAGTGAATACAAAATTATTCAAGTCGATTAAAAGAAAGTATATCAGAAATTTACATTTCATTTATAAAGCAAAAATATAACTATTATTATTATTAAGTATTACAGTGTAATCAAAATTAGAATTAGAAAATTTTCTTGGAACTTACAATTGTCGGTGAAATAAATAAAGGAACCCATGAGATTCTTCCAAGCAAAACCCTTCTTCTAGTACTTTATTATTAACAGTCTCTTAAAATTTATGAGAAGTATCCCAAATTAATCATTTAATTTAATATTCCCACTTGTAATTTATACTTATTACTTATTAAATTTAAATTATTCATTTGGACAATTAAAATGGTTAAATTGAATTATTATAAGGCCAACTTATAATTTTTTAATTAGAAATTATAAATTAATTTTCAGTAAGTCGACTCAAAAGTTGATTTAAACAAATTGGTTTTGAAAGGTTAAACTAGCGTTTAATTGTATTGATTTTATCCTCTCATTTGGCTCTAAACTCCTATTGACAACACTAGGACAATATTTCTTTATTTTTTTATTTGTTTTTAAATTATGTTTAAGAATATGGTCATAGATATTGAGAAAGAAATGATAAGATTAAAGGCGGAGATATATTTAAAAAAATACTAATTAAATGTGTATCGTTTTTAAAATAAATTTCTATGTCCATCACGAAACCAAATATTTTCTCAAAGAATGCTTTAAAGTTAAGTATCTTTTTTTATCCGACAATAAATTTAAAAAAAAAATAGTCAACGAAGTTGTAACACTTTTTAGCTAACCATTTCCTCTGGGAAGATGAGACCGCTCGAAGACCTTATCATACAAGAGCAAAGTCGTTTTGTTGATTTTTATTCTTATTTTTAGGTTTTGTTCTTTGGATAGATAAATATTTTTTCATTAAGTGAATTAAAATTAAAAAAATTTAATAAGAAAATTTAAAATAATTTCTGAGTTTCTCCCTATGATGTTTATGTTTATTATCCGATATCCAATTTTTTTCGTTTTTTTTTTTTTTTTAGAATAAAACCTCTCCCATTTAATTATGGCTAAAGACAAACAATTATTTTCAAAAGATAAGGCCCAGCTGGTGCTGAGAAAATCATGGTGGGCGATAAATATTGGTGAACCTTTTTTACTGCCCCTTGGAGACCGATAAGTTCAAATTTTAATAGCTTTTTAGCACTTGGTGCAGGATAAATGCCGTTATTCGACTAAAAAAATAGATTCCTACGACTATGAAGTTGTTATATTTCATCCTTTTACGGTGAGTGGTTCCAGAGATATAAGTCAAAAAAGCCCACTCATATAGATAAGCATATTAAGATTTTTTTGCATTTTTGGTCCAAAATGTAAAGATATTTTATATAATTGGGACGTTAAATTTTTCATGATCATTATACTCTCCCCTAATTATAAATATTAGTAAAAATGAATAGAAATAATGCGTCTCTTTAATAAAATTCAATCATAAGTTAGATTTTGTCAAAGTAACTCTATTTGATCTATTTTTTTTTAGTCTTTTCGGCCTCTTGAGAAAAAATTTCCAAAAGTCAAATTGGTATGATTACAATATCTCCCTCTCTTCTCTATTGAAGACGTGCCAATAAACTTGGAAAACCTCTCTTCCCCCCCCCCCCCAGAGCCTCTTGCTTGTCTACAGTCCTGAAAATATATTTACCAGGTATAATAAATCAAAATATATAAAAATTTTATTAGCAATTATTTATTAGTTTTCCTTTCGAATAAGCGGAAAAAGATTTTTATGGAGGTTGCCTAACTACAGGCGTGCTTAAAATTTTTTATTAAATTTGAATTTACTTAGAACATATTTGCCATGTTGGAAACTAGAAAATTCTTTTAGAAAAAATTTAATTGTCTTTCTAATCTTATGGATATTCTAAAAAGATCCTAGAACGGGTGGCCTACCTAAATGAAATGTGTTTAATTATTATACAATAGAACTCAATTTTTGACATTTTTACTTTAAAATTTTGTATGTAACAATCTAATAAATTATTGTTTGTATAAATATATTGTCAAGAAATGGATTAGATCATAGATTTTAATAAAATTTGATAGTTTACTACAGTATTTCTATTCATGTAAATAGAAAAATTTAATTTTTTGGGAAGTTTGATTTTAGAGATTGAACTTCTCCACTCCTAATAAAGTTAAGACAGTTGGTTTATGGCTCATTTTAAAGCTTCTAAAATGAAATATTATTTGGACAAAAGAAACGTTAAATCCTAAAATTTGACAAATTCTGAACAATTGGCAAAAAATTTCCTTGTTTAGCTTCATATCTTCTGAAAATGTAAGCTAAATTTCCAAATGGAATCACATAAAAAAAAACATCTGAGAAAAGCTGCAGTGGCGCAACGAACTTGAATCTTCGCAAGGGCTGTGAAATTGCGAGCGAATCCTATCTGAACTCAATGGTTACTAAATTCCTCACTTCACTTGCCACAGTTTCAAAATAATAGTATGGGTTTATAGATGTTGGTTTCGGAATCTTACGTAAAAATTGTGCTATTTGGTAAACATTCAAAATTTCGTCGGCCATTTCTACCAGGTTGCCAAGGATTTTAATAATTTTTTGTAGATTTATTTTTTTGACACCTTATCTGAATTCAAAGAAAATTTGATATTTGAAAAAAAAATTGTGGACAGACATACAGACAGAGAGAATACAATAAAGAACTTTTCAAGTTCGTTGAATATGTTGGATCTTAAACCGGGTCTTAGCCATTCATATATGACAAAAAATTTTATGTTAAATTTCACTATCTAATTGTTTTCTTTTTCGAATAGTAAGTAAAGAGGTAAAATTTCATTGAATTCAATCAACCTTGACAAAGGCCTTATGAGTTGAATTAATAAACATTTAAACTATTTTAATGTTTAAGATATTTAACATTTAATTATCCGAAAATCAAATTTAATTTTCTCAAAATTCTAAAAATTCCAGAAGACCAGGATCGCGGTGGCTTCAAAGATCCACGGGAAATAAGAACAGAGAGAGAAGTCAGACAATAGCGCTGATGGTTGTTTTCCGATTGGAATTGTTCAACCGAGAGGTGTTTTCTAAACGTCCATCTTCTGGACCTTCAATTAGACGGGACTCGGGCCCCCAGCTAATTTGCCTTGACGAAACGCTAATCGGTCGGTTGCTCCGATCATCCCGATCCGAGCTGTTCAAAGAGCCGACTTCCCCTCCTTCTTTCTCTAAACCTATCTATATCTTTCAATCGAGAACATACTTACGTTAGATGTATTAAGTTAATGGCAAGACATATAACACGAACAAAAGGTGTAGAATATCGGCATTCTCCCCCCTGGGGATTTAGAGGTCTAAGTCCTTTCATTTCAACGGACAATAAAAATTTGGTCTAACAAAGTGTTTATTAAGATTTGTATTTAAGTAATAAAATTGGAAATTAATTTAATGTTTTTAAATAACCCCGGGGTTCTTCATTTCTTAAAAAGAAAAATTGTATATGCATTATATCAGACATATATAAAAATTTGGTGTGACTAAACCCATTCACACAATTTTCTCTTATCTAAGATAAGGATGTGATGTGTTGTTAAAGCAGATTTTTTGTGTCAGGGCGTCTAGTTAGCCGATCTCTATTTCATCTCTTAATAGAGCAATGTACAGCTAAATTAATCAATATGGATTGAGTAGTTTAAGAGAAAATAACATAAGAGAAAGTAAAAAACTCAAAAGCGAACGAAAATAAAGTCAAACAATTTTTTTTTTTTTTTTTTTTTTTTGGGGGGGGGGGGTAATACACATAAATCAATTATTTATTATTCATCCAAAATTATTTTGGGTGGGAAAATGTTCAATACATCTTAAAGATTATCTGATATATTATATATATAGCCAATTTAATCAATATTGATAGAGTTGACTAAGAGAAAATCACAAAAAACCTAAAAACGTACAAAAGTTATATGGACCCCAAACAATTTTGGGTGATAAGGGTTAATACATTTGAAAGGTCATCTAATTAATAATTGTTTTATGAATTTTAATCAAAATCGTTAAAGCGAATTTTGATAAAATCGAAAAAAACTAAAAAAGTACTTTAGTAAATTACTAGTACTCTTTGGCCGATTTTATTCAAAAGCTTTGAGGTGCAAGCAACGAGGATACCTAGCTTAAATATAAAATTTCAACCTCGAACTTTTTTCGTTTTTGAGAAATCATGTTTACATAGAACACAGACTATTTTTTTTTCTCAGATGACCTCAAAACGTGTATTTTCGTGAAATCTCGACTTCGATTTTTTTGCGATTGCAATACTTTCTCTCTATATAATATATAAGTAGGAGAAAGTAAAAAGAAAGAATATAGAAATAATAAAGTAGATGGAATAAAGAAGTTAAGCTTCTAACCTGGAATTCAAGGTGTCACAGGTTGAATCCGACTTATAGAAAAATTTCTCCTAATCCTGGGTTTATGGTTTCATAATATTCCATTAAAAAAATAAGTTTCTCTTTATGTAGACGAAGATTCGTTTCTTTAATTAATAAAATTCATTAACTCAATCATAAATTAGATTTCGTTAAAAAACAAATCGGGTTTGAAAATTTACTCTTTGAATATTGCCTCGTTTGAAAAAAAAAACATCTTAATTTAATAATAATACTAGTTCATGTTTAAAACTACTTAAGAATATCTTGATTAGATATTTTTTATAACAAATTTGTAATTATTAAATAATTTATATTTATTTATTCATCTCTATTTTTTTTTTTTTTTAATCTTTTTCAGCATCTGAGGCCATTTAGACTTCGTATTTATTAATTTATATTAATTGATAGCCAATATACTTGTAGTATAAATAAATTTTTGTCGTTCAGGACAGTAAGCGAACCACTGATCTATAGTACGTGAGACAGGACCTCTACCTCTGCACCAAGGGACAGGGCACACATCTATTAATTTATACCCTTGTTTTTATAGATAATTTTTTTTAATTTTATTAAAAAAATAAAAATAAAAACTAAAAAAAAAAAATTATTTAAATTGTACTTTAAAAGAGGAAAAATAACTTTTTTTTATTATTATCTATATTATTTTCCTTTTTTAGTACATTTTAAATAAAATATTTTTTATTTTTAGTTTATTTTGATGTTTAACTTAAAAACAAAATTTTTCTCGGGTTTGCCTCTAGAGGCCTTGAAATTACTGGTAATTCTATGAAATTTTTATTTTTCTTTGAAAAGGTTTTTTGTAAGAGATACAAAAATTTTTCCCAATAAATGTTTTTGAAAATGATGAATAAAAGTAATTTTGTATATGGATTTCGCCAAAGTTAATAGTTAAAGAGATACTTTGATTTGAAATACAAATGAAGTTCTCTTGTAAATGGGTCGATTTTTGCCTATTTCAATGATTTGTTACCGGATAGAGTCTATTTACAAAATTTCACATTTCTAGATCATCAGAAAGGAAAAATATTCTAGAAGATATTGTCCAGACAAGGGGATCGATAGATAAAGCAAGTTAGATAAAAGCGTTTAATAAACAAAAGATAAAATTTTTATTTATAGCCTAAATAATGGGCCTATTCAAACCCTTGCAGGCAGCTGCACATTTCTTCGTTTACTTCACCTTCCTTTTGTTTTTCAGAATTTTTGACAATTTTTATTTTGCTATTTTTTAAATTTTTTTGAATATCCACCAACTTAAGGATCCACAAGTGATTTTGGGAATTTGGAGGGTTTAGTAATTATTTTTTCTATCAACGATAGAAAAAATTGTCTTCAAAAATAAATATTTTTTTAATAAGAAAAATTATATAGGTATAAAATAATCATATTCAATATTCCCTTCTATTACCAATTATATAGCAATATAAGTAATAACCTACTAGTAATTTTCTTTATAGAAGTTAATTGGAGGTGTCTTTACCTAATAAAAAAATTCAAACATGGCCTTCTCTCTTTTTCTCTCTATTGAATTATTTTATTTATTCAATATTTCATTAAAATCCGTTACTCAATTGAGCTACCACACCTACAAATTATTAAGAAATTGGTCTAATTATATTTACCTTGAGTTATCAATCAATCTTTATTATTAATCTATCATCGAGTTTCTTTAAATCTAATTTTAAATTATTTTCACATAAAAGATAATCATCGTCAGAAAAGTGTATAGAAAAATGTTATTGCTTCTAAAAAAACCTTTAATTTAATTAAATAAATCATTTCTATTTGTCAGGGAGGAAAAAAATGATGAATTGTTAAAAGAAAAAACTAAAATAGGAGTAGGGTACCGGCTATTTCGCTATATATATATATATATATATATATAATAAATTAGATAATATTTAAGAGAAGGACCTATCCCACTTTAAGAATTATTTTTTGGATTATAAGGCTACGTTTCTCAACTTTTCGGGTTGAGATTGAGAAAAATGATTATGAAATAGAGGCCCAGTCATAAAATATTTTGAGAAAAATTGGTTTGTGAAAAAAACAGTTGAAGTTAGAGGACGTCCTCAAAAAAAGATTTGATAAATAATTCAAATACATTATTATATTCCAAATATTTTAAACTTTTTACTTTCTTTCACCTATAAATGTTATATTTATTGTGAAAGTATTGCTATCGGGAAAAAATCGATGTCGAGATTTCAAAGGAAATATACGTTTTGAGGTTCCTTGAGTCTAAAAAAATGAGTTACAAAATGTGTGTGTGTGTGTGTGTGTGCGTTTGTGAGTTGGAACAAGATTTCTCGAAAACACAAAATATTCGAAGTGGAAATTTTAAGCTAGGTCCTTTGTCGCTTGCACCTCGAATTTTTTGAATAGAATCGGCCAAAGAATACTAGTAATTTACTGAAGTACTTTTTTAGTTTTTTTCGATTTTATCAAAATTCGCTTTTACAATTTTGATTAAAATTCAAAAACAATTATTTTTTAGATGAGCTTTGAAATGTATTAAGCCTTATCATCCAAAATTGTTTGGGGCCCATATAACTTTTTTACGTTTTCAGGTTTTTTTTTCTTAGACAACTCTATCAATATTGATTAAATTGGCTAA
>JAAAKE020157879.1:0-12235 GCA_010014785.2 Anisolabis maritima
AATAAAAGGTGTTATTCAGAGTCTTGAAAGGAACCATTGCTCAAAATACAGTAATTTAATAATAATAATAATAATAAAGTTGAAGTTCAGTCAACGTTAACGAGAGTGGCTCATATATGAAATTTTAACTTTTAATCTCAAATAGATTTTGCCCCTATTAAATTACCAAAATTTGTCTCTCTCTCCACAGCACTAGCGTCACAAATTTACCTTAGGAGGAATTTATTTCTTTTTGTTTTTTGGATGTATGACAGTCAGGTTAAAAAAAAGGGAAAATATTTTTCCCTCTCTAGCCTTTATTATTAACTTGTGTCGATGTTTCGGACTAACGACACGAGTTAATAATAAAAGCGAGATAGGAGAAAACCGTTTTTTTTTTAAATATTCCAATGTGGTTGCTATCAATCAAAAACAACCATAAAATTTTAATTCTTTTAAAAACATTGATTTGAAATTTATTGAGTTGAGCATGATTGCTTTGACCCTCTCTGTACAGTTGTCAATTAATTAACAATAATTAACATGCATAAGATCCATGATTCTTATCTTAAATATGATATCTATTTTGAAATTGATTGCCCGAGAGAAAACTTGTCCATCGTGTCAAATAATTTCTTAAATTTAATTACCAACATTGTTGGTACAAATTCCCTCTTCATCCTCTGGTCATCTAACTATTTAGGCCTATTTCCAATCTTTTATACTAAAAGTGAAATATATCTCTAATCACCAACACTAGGGATTATCGAATGAGATCAAATTCATTTGATTTCCTTCATTTTTACTTTCTCTTACCTATATATGAAATATATAGTGAGAAAATATTGCAATCGATCTTGATGAGATTTCAACGGAGGTCACCTGGTCTAAAGAAATAGTCTGTATATGTGTGATCAAGATTGCTCAAAAACGAAACGAAATGTTATATTCAAACTAGGTCCCCTTGAAGTTTTTGAATTAAATCGGCAAAAGAGAACTAGTACTTTACTGATTAGTTTTTTTCGCTTTTCTCAAAATTCGCCTTGACCATTTTGATTAAAAGTCATAAATCAATTATTTATTAGATGATATTTGAAATGTATTAACCCTCCCCCCCCCTCCAAAAAAAAATATCCTGGACCCGCTTTACTGATGTAGTCTTTTGTCGTTGTTTGGGTAAACGGCGTGAGAAACATCTCGATGAATTAGAGAAGGGGAGCCCGACTCAAAAAATCTTGTGTGATAGCACATCACTCACCTTTCCTTAGGTAAGTGCGTTTAGTCATACCAGAGTTTTAGTAAATTTTTCAAACTTTCCGTTTACTACACCATCTGGTGTCCAAATTTTTTTTTTTTTGAGGGAAAAGCCTTTAATTAAATAAAGGCATGAAAACTACTCTCAAGTCCTAATAAAATAAGCGTGTCCAGGGGGGCGATTTTATATTATTAATGAATGGATTAGTCGGCCCTTAAAAATGATTTCTCTGATGCTGACGACAGGTGCAACAAACCCATCGTGATGGCTCGCTTGATTAGAGAGACCTTTACTGATTGCTATAAGCCCCTTATAAAAGAAAAAAAAAGGGGAAAAAAAAAAACATGAAAAGATGAAAAATTTCTTCTCTTGTTTTCTTTTCCTAAGAAAGGATAAATTGCACATTTATCTTTGACTCTCTCTCTCACCGGCGGCTTTCAACTACGCAAAAGAACTCATAAAGAATAAGCAAAAAAATATTCCTCTTCAGAAAAAAAAAAAAAAAAAACTTTAAAAGAAATGTTTTTAATAAAAGTCCCTGATTGTTTTATTATTACGTATATGATAATATAATATTAAAACATGGAATATTTATTTGGGTCAATGAAAAAAAATGATTTAAATAGAGGAGTCGCTTGGTCAGCATCTTTAAAAGTATCAAAACTATTTATTTGGAAATTTTTTTACTAATGTATTTTAAAAGAATTCTTCACATTTGTAAATTTTGTTTTACTAGTTGCACCACCCTGGACACTTGTGAAGCTAGTTTTCCTAAAGTGGATTCTTTATACTTTTTATATTTATTTATTTATTTATTTTTTTTTTTTTTTGAAAATGGATGCATAAGATCCAAAAGATCTATGATGATTTTGAGAAAAACATTGATATTAATTATAAAACTCAAATAAAAGGTTAAATTTTTGGCAAACGTATATTTATTCGCAATTGTCAGATATTTGAACTCTCCTTCATCAACGGGCCCACCCTAATAATGCCACTTCAATAATTGTTCATTTTGTCAGTGAAGAAAAAGAGAAAATTTTATTTTGTACAATACAACAATGACATCCTCTTTATTGCTTCTCATTTCCTTCAATATCTAAACGAACAACTATCTATGTCGTATTATTAGGGAGAGCCCGTTGATGGAAATAACCTCCGAAATATTCCGCAGCATTAATCACTTGGGAATTAACATACTAAAGCCGAAAATTTAGCCTTTTATATGACCTTCATAATGATTTATTTGGCATCCCACATCTTCATGTTTAAATATTGATAGGAAGATTAGGAGATCCTGGGAATCAAGGAAGATAACTATAAATTTTTTGAATTTTTAGATTTAGAACGCACTAAATGAATTTTTCTAAAAATAAAACCAGCACCGGAAAATTCTCTACACATTGAAAAAAAAAATCCATTAAGTAATTTTAGAGTCCATTAAAGAATTAAACATTCAAATAATTAAATCGCACAACTATTATTTAAAAGAGGTGGAGTGCCTCTCACTCACAAATAGAAGCACCGGGAATGGGCCACTAGGATCCAGAAACCGGCGATAGGGAATCAAATCGTATGTCCCAACAGAACTCGATGCACCAGGGGGAATTAAGTGGTAATCTTTAATCAAAAGCTTTCTGCTCAAAAAATAATAATAATAAAATAAAATAAATGATAATTTTTATTTATTGCATTTTTGTTTTAAAAAGGCTTGATAAAAGTGGGCCCAAAAAAATTAATTATTACACAACAAATCTTTTAAAAAAAAAAAAAAAAAACAATAAACAGTTATTCACGAACAAAAGAAAATATCCAGAAATAATGCACATCACACAACTCTTTCTCTTACCTAAGATAAGGAAAGCTGAATGATGTACTGTCACACCAGATTTTTGCCGTTCTCTAATCCATCTCTTAAAAGAAGAGCGGTTACTCCCGCCGTTTACTCAAACAACGACAAAAGACTACATCAGTAAAGTGTGCCCCAGGCAATTTCGGGGCGGATAAATTTCAATGGATTTAAGCACGGCTACCTAGACGCAAAAATCTGGTGTGACAGCACATCATTCAGCTTTCCTTATCTTAGGCAAGAGAACGTTGTGTGATGTGCATTATTTCTAGATATTTTCTTTTGTTCGTGAATAACTGTTTATTGTTTTTTTTTTTTTTTTTTTCAAACGATTTGTTGTGTAATAATCAATTACATCTAATACATAATTGATTTATGAATTTTAATCAAAATCGTTAGAGCGAATTGTCTGAAAAAAAAAAAAAAAAAAAAAAACTAAAAAAGTACTTCGGTAAAGTACTAATTATAAAATTTCAACATTCGTTTCGATTTTGAAAAATCTTGTTTACACCCAGACCATTTTGTGAGACTTAGACTCAAAACGTGTATTTCCGTTGAAATCTTGATATCGATTTTTTTTTGCGATCGCAATACTTTCTCACAATATATTGCATATATACGTAAGAGAAAGTAAAAATATATTAAATCTTATGTATATTGTTAGAGAAGATGAAGATGTGACATGGAGAAAAAAATTTAATCCTCAAATGTTTTTTTTTTTTTTTTTTTTTTGGATATGGAAGCATAAGATCCAACAGACCTATAATGAGCAGTCAGGAAAATCAGGAGAGAGAGAGAGAGAGAGTGGGGACTTTAAAAGATTGGAGATTATAGGTTTTAGAGAAGAGAGAAGCAGGGAGGTTGTTCCAATCACAGAAGATCACAAGAATAAAAAAAGACTATTGAAATGCTATCCATATATTTTTGGAAATCTAAAACTCCTCGATCTGTGCAGAAAAAAAATTATAAAAAAAAAAAGTAGATCAATATGTTATAATTAATTTATATAGGATAGCTACTAATAATTTATAGCGTAAACATAGAGACCGAAATATTTAATGATATTCTATTTGATTAATTACGAAGCCATTTTAATTTTTTATTATTCATATTTTTTTTTAGATTTTAATTAATTTATTGAGTAAATATTCAAAATAGAGGGAATCTCATCATCATCAACTACTACAGGTTGGATGTATTGTAATCATACTACTTTGACTTTTACATTCCCGCATTATTATTTATTAATATAATAATAGTAAGGAGAAAGTATATAATATGACCTTTAAAATATCTATACATTCCAGGTCAAAAGGTCCCCGAAAATGCCAAAGAAATTATAATATGCCTATACAAAGAGTATCTTAGAGAAATTATGTCTCCCTAACGATGTGATTATTCATCGTTTTCTGCGTTTTCTTCTTCAGTTGATAGTGGACTGTATTTTCGCTGATTTACAAATTCTTGGTTTTATCGAAAGGGTCATGCACTAATAATGTATATGAGTTAATAGTGTACTTTTTAAGGGAAGGAGGTTTTTTTCACTCTGTCTGTTTATAGACGATGTCTTCTTCTTAACGGGTTTTTTGGGAAATGGTAGTGGCCAAAGGCCAAAGGAGTGTGGGGGGGGGTTAGATATCCTCCAATATCATACAAAGATATAAACCTCCATCATCATAGAGAGAAAATTATAAAATTTTATTTAATCTCTTTAGAGGTCGGCTAGTTTTGAGGAGTGTTGCTTCATACACTTAGGGATCCCGGTCGATGTGCCAATTGAAATGAATATTGAATTTTCGGAAGGGAGAGGTAGACCGTCTATTTTAAAATTAGGCCACCGGAATTGAGACCAGAAATTGCCGATGGGATATGGAATGTTCCATCACTGCATTAGAAGTAACCAACCGGAGAATTTTTTTCTACAAGCTGCCTTTAATTAAAGGATTTTCCCTCAAAAAAAGATGTTTTTCTATTGCGCGGAAGAAGAGGGGGCACTAGGCTAATAAGAGTCAGAAATGAGATCCTTTTATATTAATTCAAGACATGCGCTCTAACCAAACAATTTATAGCGACTTTGATAAGCTAATTTTTTAATTTCTCTTTCTCTCTTCTTTGTGAATGTTTGCACATTAATCAAGAATTACTTAATATTTAATAGGAATTCCAGAGATGAAGAAGAAGTTATTGTGGATCAACGAACGCTCTCTCAATTTCTCTAATTATTCATAATTATGCTAAATGTATTAATTGAAAATTTTGAAATTGTGTTCTGTTTCTGTTTCAGGTTGTAGCCAATTTCGTCCCCGTTTAAGGGCAGCTGCTCTTCGGTCTTCAAAGGGTAAGTCATTTTTATTACTTCGTTTACAAGAATACAAGAAAAAATATTGCAATTCAATGTTGACATTTCGGAGAGCTGGGTTTGAACTTATGAACTGGGCGATTGTAGTACCCCTAAGGAATTCCAAATGTATATCTCCAACATCGTTTTTTCAAAGCTTTTAATAGAATATAAGGAAATATTCCTTTTGTTAACAGGATTTCGGAGAAGATTCTTCTTTATTATTACGTCGATCAGTTGATATTAATAAAATACATATATTATACAAATAAAAGTTATAACTTTTTATTAGTATTTTTTGATTGTACAGATACAGTTTCAATTCTCAAAAATTAATACAAATTTTAATCACAAATTATGTAATAAAAAATTGTATTTTTCCTATTCCTACGCGTTCCGTAAAAAAATTACGTGTAAAAAAAAAAAAGAGTTAGTCATATAATTCAAGAAGTTTCGAATTGAGAATTCATTTCTACAAAATTCACGGATTTTTTTTTAGGTTGTTCTTGTGAGTTGTAAATAAAAATTCCATTAAAAATTCCCCCTACAAAAGCTTTGATATATATCCATATAAAAGTTGAAATTTTATATTTCATTTGGTCAGCATACGCCCACCCGAGGTGCCATCTAACGACTCTCCGTTACGACAGTTACTTAATTTCCTAACTCTAACTCCTATATTTTTACCATTGGATTGTATTGCTGAGGCCAATTTGTTTAGTTGAGTTTCCATTTTTGTTTGAAATTGGCTCAACATTACCGAAAAGTTATCCCCCACTGATATTGGGGCAATGGTTGGTTGGTGCTTGTGTTGTTGTTTCCCCTGAGTGAGTTGGCATAACTCAATTCAGGAGAAATGTATTGATTTGGGCAATTTTTTTTCCTTTTGTGCTTGGTTAAATAATTTTTTTTTTTTTCATTGATTTTTTATATTGTTTCTTTAATTTTTGGACATCCCCTGTACGAGGCTGGATTTCCGTTTTTTTTTTTACAGAGCACGCAGTATACAACATTTTTGCTCACTTGCCCTTTTCTAGGCTACATTGTCCAGCCAGCCTCGTGTGGTTGGCTGCATTTAACACAGCGGTAGGGCATTTCACAATTTACTGCTCTAAGTCCCAGCCTCTGGCATCTTATGCAGTGAGTTAGATTAGTGCGAACTTTATGATTTGGTGATCAAGGCTTAATAGGTTCTGTGCCTTGCTCTGTGCGGATATTTGTAAAATCCAATGGGTGAGCAGTTTGTTTTGGGTCCTGGCATGTTTGGTGAAGAATCAAGTAACCTTAACTACATCTACATTTTCTAGATGTAGTTGGTTAACTTGGTCATTGTCATACATTGGTGCGAGGCCTTTCAGCAGGAAAAATTGTAGTCTCTCCTCTTTTAATGTATAACTGTAATGGGCTGTATTTTCCTCTTTTAGTTTGTTTAGAAATGTTTTATGGACCTGACTGTTGCTTAAATAAAGCGCATATTTGGATTTGTCAATATATTTGGATTTGTAGTTAGTAATTTTTAAGTCCTGGATATTGGAGTATAAAATATTGATTGGAAGAACTTACTTTTGGTGTCTTTTTTTTTTTGTATTGTGCTTGAGGAGTTTGTTGTTTGGTTGGCTGGCGGCGTTCTCTGTTGATTACGGTCCTTGTCAGCAATAGGAGTTCCGGAGGTGGTTGCTTTTTGATTATGGTGTGTGGCTGGTCGACTGCTGAAGATATTGGAGATCTTGCTCCGGCCCTCTTCTTTCTTTTTGAAGTCTCGGTCGTCGTCTTGCTCCATCGCTGATAGTTCGACTGCATCGCTTGTTTACAGATGTGCAAACCTGTTAGAAGGTGCTATGAGGGAAGCAATTTGCGCCTCAAGTTTTTGTATAATTTCTTTGAGGGCCTATTCTCTCAAAATTAGTTAGAGTTTTTCATTTTTTTTCTCTTGGAGTTTTTCCTTTCGAGTTGGTGTCAGACTTATTTTTAGATTGTGTTTGCTATTTTTTTTTCAGAAATTTTTCCTCTTAGCGATTTGGTAGGAATTCGCGATATGGCTTGGGTCAATCACTAGTGGATAAGTGTCATTATTTTCGTCCACGGGCAGGACCAACACTACAGTGCCTTGAATAGGTAGCCTGGGCCTTTCACCTGCTTTCAGGATGTTTTGAGAATTTTATAAGCGGGTGATGGTTGTCTGGTATGCGCACCGAAAAGTTGGGTAGGTTACCTGCTCTAAAAAATGTTCACCCTTCAAAGGTCAGATCTGAACTCCTGCTCCTCAGAAAGTCCTCTATAAAAGTTGAAAAATTAAAATTTAATATATATATATATATATACCATTAATTATCAAATAATAATTGAGAGATTGAAGTATTTTAATTTTTAATTTTTAATTTTTTGTTTGTATCGCATGGACTCTGAAACTACTTGACGGATTTTTATTCCTTTTTTTTTCACTATATAGAGAATTTATCGGTGGTGGTTTTATTTTTGGAAAAAACTCATTTAGAGGGGTTTACACTAAAAATTTAATAGTCTAAATATATACATATTAATTTTTTTTGAAATAATTAAATCTAATCACACGTTCTCTTTGACAGTGATATTGAAAGGAACCAAATTGGGAAAAGAAGAAATCGAATGGGAGGTTCTGAGAGGAGGCAACCCTCTTAGCTATATATACTATTATATAAAAGTCAAAGTCTATCTGTCTGTCGGTTTGTAACTCAGAAAAAGCGGCTTTTCGTGATGTTTATTCCAAGGTGAAGAGAATTTTTCAGAGGTGGTTTTTTTTTTTTTTTTTTTTTCAAATTTTTAGATTCTTTCTATTATAAAAAGCGAAAAGAAATACAAGCAAAAAAATTCTTCCACGAAAGAGACAAGGGTTGTAGGTGCCTTGTCCTTTGGCGGGCTTGTGAGGCGAGAGCTCTACCTCTGCACCAGGAACAGGTCAAAATCGGAGTTGATTTGATTAAAAAATTTCCCCCTATATACTACACATATAATCACGACAATAAAAAATACATTTTTTGTTTTTTTATTTGATTAAACTTGAAATTTTATTATAATATTAATGTCAATTTTGAATTAGATTTTATGATATTTATTAAATAATTAAATTTATTTATTGAACTGAAAATTTCATTAAAATGCAAATCTTTTAGCCCTATTATAGGCTAGTGATAATAAAAGATTGTTTATAATATGATTAAATATTTATTTATTTGAAGTGCATTCGCTAATCTAATAAAATTTTAATTCTTTTTTTTTTTTTTAACCAATGCAATATTTTGTAATTGCTTTTTCGAATTTTAATTTGAACAATAAATTAAATTTTAAAATTCTGATGTTGCCACTTCTAATGAAAATTCTCTCTATTTCAAAAACTGTTTTTTTTTTTTAATATATAGTACTGTATAAAGTAATGTAAAGTCCGAGCGCCTCTCAGTTTTTTTTTTTTTTTTACGTCAAGAGTCAATAACAGTGAGCTTTCAAAGCTAGACCTTTGCATTTAGACAGAAGACATAAAGGTAGGATCATTCGTAAAAAATAGGATCCATGCTCTCTTGGTGCAGAGCTAGAGGTCTCGCCATAAGTCGTTCGCTTCCCGTCCTGACCGACAAAAATTTATGGCTACCAATTGGTATAAATAAATAAGAGTCTAAATGGCCTCACATGCCGAAAAATACTTAAATAAAATAACATTTAATTAAAAAAAAAAAACTTATACATCAAAATCGCGGTAAATTAATCCTAGTGCTAAACCGTGTTATAAGAATAAATGTAAATGCATATAAAGTGCAAAATCCTCAGAGTTTTAAAATTTTCAAATTGTTTGGATCGATGTTAAATCAAATTTGATTCGTGGTAAAAAAAAAAAACCAAAGGCTTGCATTTAATTTGGCGTATAAATTCGAAAATCGTGTTAACTCTATCTAAAAAAATAATCAATAATTTTTTTTCGAATTTCAAAATTCTCTCTTCGGATTCGGATAAAATATCAAAAAATTTTTAAATCGATCCATGGCAAAATTTTACCAAATATCATAATTTTTACGTCAGTAACGACTGTAAATCCATACTATTAGTTTTAAACTATTGCAAGCGAAGTGAGCAATTCCTCAGCCCTTGCCTCGCTTCAAGTTCAAGTGGCGACAATGCAGCTGTGCTGTTTCGGTTACCTTCAATAAAATCATTTTGTTCCATCCCGAATTCCTTTTCTCTCTTGAGAGGTGAAAATACCTTTTTTTTATCAAAAAGAGAAATGTTAATTGCCCAGCCCCCTCCCCCCCCCCCTCCCAACAACAACAAAAAAAAAAACTTATTTTTTCTATTATAAATAAAATAAATCTTTTATTTTTATTATTAGGTTAAAATATTTTAAAATAGTAAAAATTCCTTCATAAAAATTACTGGGGGTTAATAGTTCTAACTTTTATTTATTGGTTTGTTCGTTTACCTCCCCATAAAAATTCCAAGTAAATTTCTTTATTTTTTTCTAACAAAAAAAAAAAAAAATCAAGCATCCTCAGGCTCTTTATGTCTTCATAATTTGCTTCTATTTAATCTCAGGCGCTTCAATCACTATAAAAAAAAAACAATTTAGTTCCATTTATTTAGATAAGATACGCATCTCAAATACAGGAAGATACTTTATTCCTTATCTCTAACTCCTCATTTTATTTATTCTATCTATTTACATTCGGACCTTTTGTGGATGTTCTAATTGAAGAGGACTAATATGAAATGTGTCTTTAGAACAAAGATATAGCTCATGATTCCCGACTTGAGCGATAAATTTATATTGCCTAACTATAAATTTAAATAAAGTCTATAAAAAAAATGTTTATATGGAATGTTAGCGCGTTAGATTGAACTCCACCTTAGAAAAAAGTCGCCCTGATCTTTAACACAAAGGTAGAGGTCTCGCTTCTCGTTCTAAGATCTTCTCCTAAGCGATTATTTTTAATTATATTGGCTACCAATTTGAATAAATATCTAAATGCCGAAAAAGAGAGTTTTTCATTTTTTTTTTTGCTCAAACAAATTTTTGTTTCCTATACAAAATTTTATTTGTTCTTTGTTTGAGTTGCTAATTTTTTTTTTTCAACTGATTGTATTGTTAGCTGATATGCAAAGGGCGGTTA
Source organism: Anisolabis maritima (assembly GCA_010014785.2). Lineage (NCBI taxonomy): Eukaryota > Metazoa > Arthropoda > Insecta > Dermaptera > Anisolabididae > Anisolabis > Anisolabis maritima. The sequence continues at coordinate 10,554 of JAAAKE020157879.1, forward strand.
GTTGTTGGAAGTTAATTGTTGAACTACTAGTATATTAAAAAATTAAAAAATCTTTTAAATAAAAATTTTTAGTTCATTTTTAGAAATTTTTCCCTTTCCTCATTATCATATATAAAAGTAAAGGGAATGTATTATGATCATGAAAAATCTAACAGCCCATTTTTTTTTTTTTTTTTAGATGGCAGTAGAAAAGAAATTTTGTTTGTTTGTCTTTGGATATTGAGAGAATAATGATCAAAAGCCAAGGGGTGTGGGTTCAGATCCCAGGCAGTCCGATCAAAGTTTGCATATATAAACGTCTGAAAGATGCCGAAAAGACTTTAAAAAAAAAACATCAATTAATATACACTACACTCCATAACAAAATGGAATGCCAACCTGTAAAAAATTTAATATAATATTATCTTTGATCTCTGATAGAGTTTTCTTTCTTGTTTTTTTTTTTTTTTTTTGCAAGTCGATTGGGATCACGGAAAAAGAAAACGGATTTTCTTATTATATTTTAACTTTTTTGTCTTTTATCCTTTGTTTATCTTTTCTTTATATTAATCTCGACAGTTCTCCTGCCTGTTTATAAAGTCACGTTCCTCAGATCAAAAAAAAAAAAAAAAATTCCGTTTTCGTTAATAAAATATTGGAAGAAAATATTTATGATCGGTGCAAAATACAATAAGCCGATTTAGATTATATACGATAAATAAAATACAAATTATACAATAATACATGTAAATTGTTAATGGGAGAAAAATTTCTACGAGAATGCATGTTAGAGTGGTTTCTTATTAAGTCCAATTCTGTTCATTCAGAATGAATGATAATAAACAAAAATCGATACGATTATTTATTCAGGAAGTAAAAAATTTTCCTATTGAGAGGCATTAAGATTGCCGGCCATAAGTTTGTTGAATTATCAAATCTATATTCAATATTTTGTGTTATGAAAAGCAGTTGTTTAAAAATTAACATTAAATTAACTTAAATAACGTTTAATAGTTAACCGATAATATCTGAAAATAAAAAAACTTGTCAATATATATTCATAATGTATTTTATTTATTTATCCTAGAAATTTCAACGAAAATTGCTATTTTATAAAATTAATGGGCTGATAAATAGAATGGAGAAATGAATAAATATTAGTTTTTTGTCAGACAACAAATTTGGTTATTTTAAATGAGAGTACCTCTTCTCCCCCCCCCCCCCTCTTTTATCATTTATTGTAATTTTTATACTTTTAAAGTTAAAAAATATGGTGCGACTTTATACAACTTTTTATTACCTAACGTAAGGAATGTTGAGTAATGTACTGTCACATTGTCCAGATTTTTAGCGTCAAGTCCCCTAGGTATGTAGCTGTTCAATTTAATCAATATCGTTAGTGTGAAAAAAACCTAAAAATGTACAAGAGTAAAGTGAGCCCCCAGACATTTTTTTTATGGGGGGGGGGGGGTTTGATATTTCAAAGATCATCTAATAAATAATTGTTTTATGAATTTTAATCAAAATCGTTAGAGGAAATTTTGAGAAAATTAAAAAAACTAATAAAGAACATGAATAAAGTACTAAGACGGTTGCCTTTTATATTTCGCGATTTGAGATAAAAAAAAAAACAATTATTTATCAACAAAAGTGGCTTTATTGTTTTTCAAAATATTCTCCATGAAGATCAATTCACTTTTGCA
>JAAAKE020157901.1:7842-30678 GCA_010014785.2 Anisolabis maritima
CTTCTCCTTTCTTTTTTTTCTTTAAGATAATTTTTTACGTTCTTTCTTGTTGCTAATCAGGGGGGAGGGGTGGGGGGGGTTGAGGGTTGACTTTAAAACAATAACAAATACATTTCAGTTAAGATACGTATTATCCAAGCTTATTTGATTATTATTTGATAATTGTCAATACCTTTAACCTCTCAATGCGTAGGGGGCTACTAAATATATTGATTTAAGCTCTTTTTTATTAAATTTTAAACAATTTACCAAAAATTTATATTTAGAGTCTTTATTTATTTAAAAAGCACATAATGGCAAATGTTTGGGCTCAGGTGGAATCCCTTAGGTCAAAAGCTTCTTACATTAGTAATCAGCCTTTGAGTTGATATCAAATATAAAAATATTTACTATTAATTTCTATCTACAGGGAATGCAAGTTCTTCCCAGTTTAAGACAATTAATAAATTATATGAGCTGCTTTCAAGTGCCATTGAGATTAACATAAGCCCAGATAAGAAATAAAATATAATTGCCAATATTTTTATTATTACGCCTATCCAAGCTAAAAATTGGAGAAAGGAGAAAGAATAAAAATGGCAAAATTTAATAGGCTCAATTTGTCAATTTTAAGTGCAAAAATACCAATAAAATTTTTTCAAATGCCAGAATTTTTAAATCATTTGATATCTATATTCTTTTAGAGGGAACAATAAATTTTTAAATAACATTTCGTAACTTTTCTCTAATATCTCTCCTTTCCTAAATTCATTTATCCATAAAGAGTTCTTTTTTCAAGGTCTTTTTCGGCATCTTATGACATTTAGACTCCATCTTTATTTATTTATGTTAATTGGTAGCCAATATAATATAAATAAATTTTTGTCGCTCAAAATGGTGAAAAAGTGGTGAACCACTGAACTTTGATAGGCAAATCATCTCTCTCTATCTGCATCAAGGGAAGAGTTCTTTTGATTTGCAAATTCTAAAATTCAAGTCAATAAAATATATATTGACTTGAAAAAAATATAAAAGGAACCTTTTTCAAAATATTCAATAACAACAATGAATAATAAACTCATAATTCATTTTATAATATTCAATTATATAGTTAATTCCAATATGGACATTATTAATTATATTATTATAAATATTTGATATTGCATTTTTGATTTCATAATTAGCTAATTAAATAATTAAATTATAACGTAATTAGTCTTGTAGTATAATGAACTATAAATAAAACATATTAGGCTAAGAGAAAGTAAAAATTCAAACTTTTTAGTTTTACACTACTGGCTGGCTTCCTCCCTTTTCACAAATCTCTGATCTGCGGAGTGTCACCCATCGTGAAGATAAAAGAAGTTTATATCGCCATAAAGATTAAAAAATATCATATTCAAGTATAAGATTTTTCAAAATATTTAAATGCATCAGGAGCGAAATAAGACAGATGCTCGATTGTTCGATCAGCCCTAATATTCAAATTGTTAATTCCAAAGTCTATTTTAAATATAACCGAGTTATAAACTGTAGAGGGATATGAGCAAAATCTTACATCAATTTTTATAAGTATTATTCATTTACATAAATATATAATAAGTCCATTGAATAAATTCCAATAATTATCGTCAAATCTTTTAGTAATAAATTCCATGCCTGTATAATAGAGGATTTTGATATAGGTTTCAGTTCAATTATTTGTGGAAATCAATTTGCGATGGAGGAGAGAGGGAGAGAAATGTCAACTATCCTGACTTGAATAGGAAGTTGGCTGGTTGGTTTGTGCGTGATTATCCGGGGAGCCATGTCAGCGAATAAGCTGTTTGGAATTAGTGTGTGGATAAAATGAACTCGAGGAGTGCAATATCATCGAATGACGGATTATTAGGAATTTATATAATTAATCAATCAATCTATTCAAATATTTCCGGGAAAAATTTGCCAAATATCATAAGGTCTATTATTAAAGGAAGTTATTGTATGTAGAGTACGTCATGTATTGATGGCCATAATTTTTTCAATATCTTGTTTTTATAATAAAAAATTATGAAAAAATATATTCTCTTACGTTTATGGTATGATATGTATTAATAAAATATGCTGCCTTTCTTCGGAAAGATATGATTAATACATCTTATTATCTAATTTATTATATGAACAGCCATATTAATCAAAATTGTGTATGATTTTTAACTGCGCTAATAGCATATTTTAAATCTTCTACTTTGCATTTGCTGCGGGAACTACTCGACTTATAACAACATACTTAGTCGATATCTGAAAGAGGAAAAAAAAATTTTCTAGTAATTTGAAAAAGAAACAAATTAATAATAAAAAATAATTAATTTTGTGGGGTGGCTAATTATCCCGAAAATTAATTCACCAACTATCCCGAGTGTCTGAAATGGTCATAGCTATTAATTAAAGAAGACAGGTAAGAGCGAACTAAATGAGGTTAGTGCACTTGACGAGATCTGAATAATCGTAAACAGTTGCTTGTCGAGTATTTCTAGTTTTCATACGAAATTAGTATCATAAAGAAAAAATCAAGGCAGTAATAAAAGTTAGAAACGTAAAAATATTTACAATTATTCTGGATTCAAGATATCTGTAAACAATACGTTACAGGAAAGAAAATTAGATTTTTCGATTAATTGCTCCAGAGATCCTTTGCCGACTACACATGTAGAGTTGTTAAATCTCCTTAGAAATTAGCAACTAAGGATGCTTGATCCGCTCTAGAGGTAGATTGAAACAATTAACCCAAAAACCCATTGGTGAGTTGGTCATTTGCGTTACCTACCTTCAAGCAAACAAAAACCAACTAATTTATGCGTCCCATGATATGCATAAAAAATATTATTAACAGATGCGCTAAGAGATATGTAGTAAATTTTTTTGCTAAAATTTTTACAGATTATTACATTGATATCTTTTTCTAAAAAGGTGTTTAGATAATTGATATTAAATTATTACAAAATTAAATCCCTGAAGAAAGAAAGAATGAATGAAAACAACTTTAGCAAGATCAACTTGGTGGAGTTTCTCTCTTTTAGTAGTATACATATAAATCTGAGGGAAATTAAGAGAGCTGGCGTCCTCGAGCCAGCGAACGAACGATTTGCAGGCAGGGCGTTTGTGGTCTCATTGGGTATTCTAAAAGGGTTGATTCTGCCACACAAAACAACGGATTTACCTTTTATTTGCAATCAACAGTGACATGGAATCCCTGCATAATGAAAACCATTCGAAAACCAAATCAAATTAAAAAAAGCCTAGTTATACTTATTTATCCTATTATATTATATATTATTATTATTAATATTTGACTTAGGCAAAACAAAACAACGCCCTTAACAGAAATTAAATCAAATTTTCCCAGGATTCTCAAAAATAATTTGCTCTCTTCTTAAAAGAGATTTCCAGAATGAAATTTTAAATCGTTTATACATTATTCTCTTTTAAGTATAAAATTTTATCAAAGAGCGTAAAAAGCATCTCGCCGGAAATACTTAAGTAAATAAAATAATCTTCTAGTTTTTTACATATTTATATGAGATCGCAAGCTCTTAAGTAGGATTTGGACATTCGCAGATCCCACGAATCCATACTAATATGAAAGTGTTAATCAACTATTGAATATAAATCAAGAAGCCTCCTCATCTTATTGATTTAAATAGATACTGTGGACGATTCTGTCCAAATAAGTCCATTCTCATCAGGGACAAGAAAATTTTTAATTTCATCATCATCAATTGTGTCAGACGCCTATATTCTTCGACTATGAAATGTTAAAATGGAATAAATTGTCACAAATACCATTAAATAAAGAAAAATAAGAATCAAATTTAATAATAGAATATTAATTGGTATAGATTGGTGATATGAATAAGCTAAGGATAAAAAGGATAAGACGAGATTCTTTTATTTATATCCATATCACTAAAAAGAATAAAAATTTTTCAATAATATAGATATAGCTATTTGTTAGTTTAAACTTTATAAAGAACCTTTTTTTACTTTTTTTTTTAGTAAAGTTTTACACCCCCAAATCGAAGAAGCTTTACGGTTGGTTAGGAAATACACATAACTAGCCAGGCGAAATCGACATAATATTAAACTTTATAAAATATAGCAATAGACATTCACTAAGTGTACAAAAAAAAAAAAAAAAAAAAGTTGAAAGAAAAGAAGAAGAGCAAGAAAGCAAGCAAAGACTGTTTTGTATTCGTCCCTAACATCCTCTTTCCTCTTCCTCAGGGGGGGCTGGAATCTCTTGGTGAATATATGGTAAACTAAGAAAGCCACTCTGCAATCGCAACACTTGTAAACGATTCGATTGATCCAGGCCAGAAAGCCAAAAGCTTGGTTTGTATTTACCAGACAGCTTTGAAACTAAATACCAATGACTATGATGCCTTGAAGGGTGGAAAGGTAGATGAAGGTGGAATTAGAAGGTTTCTCCCCCTCCTTTCTAACCATTTCTGAACGGAATTGCGAGAGCAAATTAAAGGTCTTCTTGGATTCTAAACTCTCTCTTAAGCTAGAGAGAGATTAAGAGTATGAATGAATTACCTTATTCAATTAGAGTTAATTAAGAAAAAATAAAACATAATTCGATTCGTACGCATATCAAAAATAATTTAATTATGTCTTTATTAAAATTCATATAAACGACTCTGAATGAGTTTTTGAGCAATGTAGAAGATTTTTTTAATGAATATTTTATAATACAAAAGGTTATGTATGTATATGATGAAATGCCTATATAATTAGCCTATATAAAGAGAGAAGTACCTCACCTAACTAATACAAGACTTCTAATTATTGGTAGTGAATAGTCCTTGGTAGTTGAAAGGAGTGAACTGATTAAAATTAATTAGAAGCATTACTCTTGAAGTCAAGTACTTTAACGAAAAAATTACTAATTAGTAGGAATATCTACTAAACTTATTAGAAGTTACAATTTATTTTTATAATAGTCAATAAATTAAAATAAAATATACATTTTATTTGAAACTAACTAATTTTTAGTTATTTTAAAATTTTGCAAAAATGGTTTATTATTTAGAAATGACATGATTCTTCAATTTAAAAAACTCGGATTTATTTTAACATGGATCAAATTTAATAAGGAAATTTAAAACAATACGCATTAGATATATGAAAATTATAAAAAAATTGAAAACTGTAATGTAAAGTTATTCACCTGTATTTCTGATGAGTCCTAACTAACCTGCCAAAAATATAAACTTTTGCATAGGCTTAATCCTTTTTTGATCTAATATGTCTTTCAGATCCAGAAACATCCTACATTTTAAAAAATTATTTTTAAATTACTCAATTACTAGTGAAAATCAAACAAAATTCGGATATTTTTTGAAGATTCGATGAGATTTGTTTCTATATAAAAAAATAATGAAAACATTTTCTTTTTTAAAAGAAGGGTGGTATCTAAGAAATTTGGAAATTAAACCTTCACAGTTGGTATAATTAATTAAAATTTTTTTTTTAGAAATTCTGTGTTGGTATATTCTTTTCACTCATTCAGGTACAATTTCGATACAATCACAAAGATCTAAAATGAAGTTACTCGTATATCAAAGTTGGATGCTGCCATGCTTCGATAAATTTGAAGAAAACAAGTTTGATAATACACTCATTGGGAAGTGGTCGCCCCTCACTTTATTGAATGTAAAATTATTTGTGATTGGTTTTAAAATTATAACTGAAAGTGGTTTAAATAAATTTCTATCGAACTGCCTATGAGTACAAACAAATCACTTTTATTAAAGTTAGCAAATTGAATGTGGGTGGGTATATTTATTCATTTTACCTCAGTTATAGTTTTATTCATTTTTATAAACCTCCTCACAAAGTTTAATGAAAATAAATAAATAAATACAAAAGGCATTTATTAAAATTTACCGAACAAAAAAAAAAACGTACTCCATCTATTTTAAAATAAAAAGTAGATTCGCATAGTGACCAGTTTAAAGGGGTTAAAAAGATCATCGAAGGTGAATAGCAAAGGGAAAAAAAGAAAAAAAGAAGAGGGGATGGATATAAGGGGTTGTGGAAACTCAATTGGGCTTCAACTCAATTTACGCTGAGAAGAATCCAAGCTTAAAAGAGTAAAATGTCTAAAATTGGGGCATAAGGACGTGGAGTAACATTTTCTTCATTCTCTATTCTAATCTATGCGCCCTCGAGGGGTTTTTTTTGTTATCACAAATGTTTATTTTAAACAATGCCGAATTAAACATTAATATTTTATCAACTCATTAATTTTTTTCTTCTAAAATGTTATAGAATATTATTTTAGAAAATTGTGGAAATAAAATAAACATATAAAGAAAAATATTTAAATAATATTTTTAAAAGTGGCTAAACGCACATCACATATCTTTCTCTTAACTAAGGTGGTTAGGATTAACTCTGAGTGGTGTGCTGCCATACCAGATTTTTTGCGACGGTAGTTAAGAGAAATTGGATATATTTAAATAATAAATAAAAAATTAAAATATAATATATAAATTAAAATATAATAATAAACTAGATAATAAAACTCAAATATGATCATGTTTGCACGGGGATTGAATATCAAAAGGATCCACCCATTAACCTACGTACATTTCAAGCCTTTTTTATTTATTTAGGTTTGGCTGCATCAGGCCATACCTTTTCACGCTTTACATTTCTTGTATTAAAAAGTGATACAAATATTTTAAAATAATAATTATATAAAAAGTATATACATATAAAGTAATAAACAAAATGTTCATAAAATAATTTGATTTATCAAACAAAATTCATATAAATGGAGAATCAATTTTTCTTTTCGCTTTTGTATGATTTCGGTCAGAGCTGTTGGATCTCTAAAGTGAGGTTGAAATTAACCTAATATTTCATATCTGGTTTTTTATTGGGATTTTTTGTTACCAATTTTTTGAAGAATATTATTTTTATAAAAAACTTTCATTCTCTTATCCATTATAGGCTCTAATAATGGCCTACAAAATGAAATTCGTTTTTGGTTGCTAAAATGCAGATTAAATAATTCACCAATGAATTGTTTCAGAGCTCTTTTAAGGGAGTCCACACATGCGTATTTCCCTAGAAATTAACATGGCATGGTGATCTTTAGAGGCCCCTGAAGTATTGTACCGAAAAATTAATTAGTGATTTGGGTTGAATACAAAGATCAAACACGAACTGTAATATAATAATTCTGCATGTAATTAATTTATTTTAACAAATCACTTCGAGAGACTCTAATGCCGATGAAACATTACACAAATTATTGTTCATGGTCATTATCATTTTTCTTTATGTTATTAGAGAATTGAAATTTAAAACAAAAGTAAAGATATGAGTTGACAAGTTATATTTCGGTTCCCTATCTTTCAAGATAAATATCCTAATTTGTTTTACCATATTTTGATGGTATGATGAATCTCATCTAGAGAGAATTAATCAATAACTAAATTGTACATGTACAATACATATACGTACATAAACATATATAACAGAAAATATATAAAAGTGAAAGTTAGCTTGTATCCATGTTACTCAATCACGCGAAAATGATTGAAATTTGTTGCTGGCGTTCCTCAGGCGTCCAATTTATTAAATAACCACACACTAAATCTATTAGGGAAGTTTATTCGCTTTTTTGTATTAGAAGATAGTTTTTAAAAATCTAACTCGATAAGATTTAAAAGTATTATCTAATTATTCTTCTGCTAAAATCAATAAAAATTACACCAACATAGATAGACAAAGCCGTGTAATTTATTTTCTTTACAAAATTTCTCGAAACTATTTCATTACACTCAAATACATACAACTGGGTATATTGTGAAATCTGCAAATACTTTTATATCATTTATGTATTTTTAATATAAAAAATGGTGTGATTTGGCTCATTTTATGTGGAATTGCTCTACGGAAAAAGTCAGACTTGAATAAAATTATAGTGATTTTCCTTAACAAATCAATTTATAATTTGTAAACACTTAGGATTAATGTTTTTCTCCCAGTTGGGATTTAAAATCGACGTCCATTAGATTTATAGTTGTAAAAGTTGGCAATGTCAACACCTCTAATCTTTCGAGTAGAGGGTGGATGCTATTGATTTTTTTAAATATTCAGATTAAATAAGCAAAGATTACATCAAACAAAAGTTTTATTCCATAAGTCGTTTTTTAGTTGATATTGCACTTATAATTATACTTTGGTATAAGTTCTTGATAAAATATCGAGGAATAATTTTTTTGTGAACAAACGAGATTTTTTTTTTGCTTCTCCTAAAGCCCACTAGTACATAAATAAGCTTAACCCTGATCGGGAGTCTAAACCAGCTTGAGAGAGTTTTTAAGTGTGATTCGAAGAAATCACTATTATCCTGGTTCGTTCAACTCCCAAAAGGTTCGATAGGCCATTTTAAGACCAAACTGTCGATAATTATATCAAATCCTTTTTTTTTTTTTTTTTGTTATATAGTCTATATGTTTAGAGAACTTTTCTTTCTCTGTTTTTTTTTTTTCTTTTGTCAATTATTTATAATAGAAAATTTCTAAAAATAATTCAAACTTGCATGCTAGAGAACTAGATTATCTAAAATTAATCCAATTATTCTAAGAAAAAAAAAAGGTCGAATTTATATTTTTAAAAAAATCAAAATGTATTATGTCCTAGTACGGTTTATTAAAAGACACGAAAATCAAATACAAATCTATAATTTACATACACCTTCCTACATTTTATATCAACACAAAAAAAAAAAATATACTGTATATAAAAATAAAAATTTCAAAAGTAAGAAAAAACTAATATAAATATAAATAAGGCCTTTGATAAAATCTTAAAAGGCTATCCCTGTTATCATGAAGTGTTCAAGTTTTGAATTTCGCATTTTATGTTTGTAGATTTTCCAGGTTATCTAAAGTAAATTAAGGATTAATTAACGCGAGGAAATCGGGGAAACTTCTTACAAAAACGAAGAGTACTATACAGAAATCGCGCGATCTTAAGTCTCTTCAATGTTTCCAGATTTCAGGATTATCTCACATCTCAGGATTAATCGCTCCATTGCATTCAAAAAAAAAAAAAAAAAAAAAAAAAAAAACAAATTTTTAACTATTCGGAGGAGATGAGGAAAATGATTAGAACAATGATGAGAATCTTCAAATCAAAAAATGTTTGCCAATTCAAATCCTGCGCATTTTATGAAACACTCTATATATAAGTACCTATATACAGGAACAGCGGAGACTCGCTCTGAATACGACCACCGCATTAATATTTTTATAATATTTATAAAGGGAAAGCCCGCCTTGCCTATTAGAAATGAAAATATTCCATTGATTGATATTCAGTAAATAGTGGATGGATTCAAGAGACGCATTTCCCGTCCCTAGAGGATGAGATTATCTCCCATTTTCCCACTCCAAGAGAAGACTTTTATCAAAATTGAATAATTTGTTTCGTTAAGTCGGCCGGACTCGAACCCGAGTTGTGTTGCAACTTCTGATCGGTAATTCAAAGCTTATCCGCTTAACCACTCACCAACTCTAAATAAAATATTTATTTTAAATTGAAAGCGTTGGACTGTACCTTGGTGTTGAGCCCAGGAGACAAGCGATGTTACTCTAGAAGTGTAACTTGTCATACAGTCTCCAAGTTTTGCTGTGGCATCCAATCCTACGGTCTCGTAATTGGCTTTGACACCACAGAGCAGGGCAGTGGCGCAAGCTGAAGATTCTCCAATTTGCCGATCTGCGTTATATGTCTGAAAGAGGGAGAGGAAAAAAGACTTAATAATAATCTTCAAATCTTAAATAGAAAAGATAAGGAAGTTTTCACTTTGAACTCTAGCCATTTGGAAATAGCTTTAAAATTTTTTTCAAACAAGTTTTGTTGGATAATTTAAAAATAAAAGGAGCAATTCTATTTCAATATTGTTTTGGTAGTTTTCTAAAATATGATCTTAATGATTGATGAATATAGGAACTAGATATATTTTAGGATATGGATGGGCGTAGAGGCAACCAAATAAAAGTCTCTCTATTTTCTTAAAATCCGAGGCGTTTCGGACAACTCTTTATTCGCCATCGTCAGTCGCACGTTATACTAAAGAATACAACCTAATTGTTATTGGCATAAGTTGTAATTACATAAAAATATTGAGAGGACTCACATTCTTGAATTGAGGAGAGGTGAGTCACAAGGCGTACATAATTTTTTAATTATGTACTTTTCTATTGTCTTGGATAAATATGTTGATAGAGATTCTCTAAATCATTAAAATTTTTTATAACACCAAAATGCGAGCCCTTCCCTCCATTCCGCGACACGGACTCATATATTTAAAAATTAAATCTTCAGAAGACTTTTCGTTATTTGGAAAGTATTAAGATCCAGAGCTATGCCCGGCAATACCACATTTACTTTTTCACTAGTTGATTAATATTAAATTAAAAGCTTATATCTAGATAATATGTCTATGTTTGTTTTCAGAGTAAATAGCGAGAGAGAAAAAGGGTTGAAAGGGGAGAGGGAATGAATGGGTTCGAATCCCATTTGGTCATTGATTTTTTCATTCCTTCATCTCATTTCACTTCTCACCTCATTGAAGTTAAACGGCCTTCGAAAATGCGACATAAAAATAATGTATCAAAAAAGAAAAAAAAAGGCTAATTTAAAGTATGTGAAATATATTTCTTTCAACAGATGAAAAATCCTTTATTAATAAAAAAAAAAAAAGATTTCTTCATTTTTATTTAGATTCGTACTACTTAAGATACCAAAAGAAACCTGGAATTTAGTTTATATAAAGCCTTAACGGTGATTATTTTGATCTTGCGAGAACAAAATTTACAATAAGAATTTACGGTTAAAATAAATTAATTACTTCTTAAAAAAAAATTAGTTTATTAATAATTATTTGGTTTTTATAATTTTATCTTATTCTATATATGACCCACTTCTTGAATCCGTGGACCATGTATAATATATATTAAAGAGTCACTCGAATAAAATAAGATTTTGTCGATTTTAAGGAAGAAATATAAGAACCCAGTCCAGAGAACTATATCTATTTACATATCTACTTAAAATTTGAAATTCTAAACTTTGTTGGTTAAGTTTTGCAATTTTCAAAAATCTGAAAATAAAGAGTTTTAAATGTGTTGGACTCGCCTGGACAAACATATTATACAAAGTTTTGTTTTCTTGTTGAGTTTAGTTTTCAAATCCCAGATGGTTCACACTTAGCAAAAATATTCTAAAGAAAAAAAATGAGCAATAATATATATATATATATATACATAATAATATTATATAATAATACAAAGATTAAGATATATCTAAAAACTAGAGAGAGAACTATTTCCAAGTTATTTTTTTGCTTGATTAAATTACATAAACTTTTTATTACAGAAAAGATCTGTAAACCAAACGCGCACAAAATTGTTCTTTAAAAAATTCTTTTTAATATCTGAAGTTAATTCTTAAACTAAATTCTAAAAGAGTCACGAGAACAGAATAAAATATAATAAAACAAATTTTTCTTTATATTTGTCACTGACCTTTATGTTTAAAAGAATATTATTTCTCTACTTACTTTATTTTTAACTTCATTTCTTTCGTACCAAAGTGGTTCGCTTCCCGCCCCGAGCAATAAAATTTATTTATATTAATTATATTGGTTACCAATTAATAAAAAAAAATTAATTAAAATAGTCTCGGATGCCGAACAAGACTTAAAAAAACTTCATTTCTTCAAAATATTAAAAGTAGAAATCCTGATATTAGTAATTTCTTGAAGTAATTTTTAAGATATTTATAGCACAAGTTCTCTGAATTTAAGTTCTTTTTTTTTTTTTTTAATTTGTAGCTTCTTTTTGTGTTAACAAATCAAACAAATCGCTTTATACAATTGAAGTTATTTATTATATATTTATGATCCCTTCACTTGAAGTTAGTGACCATGCCTTGAGAGTCTATGCAAATCTTCACTTATAGTAATAATAATTATAATAATAATATGTATATAGCACGAGTACAAATTTAATTAAGTGATGTCGAATTATAATGTATGAATATAATTTATAGAATGTATCGTCCTGTTCTCCGAAACATGACTTGAGTCTTGGGTAAGGCCATATTATTTTTTATTCAATATAATCCCATTTTCATTAATATTATTAATAGTAATAATATTCAAAGATGTTAAAAGAACGTCAAAACTTTTCAAGTTGGGAAGTTATTAATAAAAAAAGTAAATTAAAAAAAAAAAGAAGCTAATTATAAATTTTAAAGAAAGGGTAAGGTTAAGTTTAACCACCGTTTTATTACAGCAATTAACATGTGTTAATAAGGTAATAAAATACCGTGTAATATAAGCTATACTCAATTATATATACGAACATATTGCAATAAACGTAATTCCCTAGAGCAGAAGTTCTCAACCAGGGTGGAATTTTAGTGTTTCAAGAGGGGAAACGAGATGCTTAATATAATAAAATAATTTTCATTATAAACTTTCTCGTATACGTAGTATAGGGAAAGTATTGTGATTGTCAAAAAATTCGATTTTGATTATTCTTGACGTTTTGGACTTCGGAAAATACAATTTTTTGAATTATGTTTGTCCGTGTATGCTTTAATGTAGATTAATTAAATTTTATATACGTGGATTACTGCAAAATTATAGAGATTTATCAACTTTTGGCTTATTTCCGGTAACCGGAAGTGGCACTCTACTTAAAACGTTTTTATAAAAATAACTCAAATGTGATTTCGCTAAAACGAATTGTATAGAGACATTATATCAATAACAAAGCCCACGGATAAAATTTGGTCCACTTCTTGCAAAGGTAGAATTTATATTCTGCACTTTACTGAAAAAGGAAAATAAAACGAAAAAGATTGAGAAACAATGCCCTTGAGCATATCTAGCTCTACATTTAGTTTAGTGCTTCATGAAAAAATGTTGACTGTAATAAGAAAACTTTCTGAAGAGCCTATCTCAATTCAGTTTCCATTGGACGCTGGGCAGTTCAACGCTGTGAAATAAGGGGATCTAATAATATTATATAATATTACAATATTTAGTTATAATAAATATTTCGAATATTTAAAGAAAGCAAAAAAAAAGACATTCTCACATCTCGAGATTTTTTTTTTACTCCAAGGATGGGAATTTGTTTTTCCCTTTCGTGAAGATGTCTTGGCTGTCTTTATTGCCTCCCTCTCTCTTTCTCCCTCCTTGAATTGGAAGTAAATATATTCCTTTGTGCATGAATGTATGTATATTTGGAGAATCAAATAAATAGAGCTATTGAATTGAATTAAGATTTTTTTTTTTTGGAATTTTCCTCTCTCTTTTTTTTAAGAGGAAGAATTTATATATTTTTATTTTTTATTTCAAGCAATGGAGTGTAAAATTTTTGAATTTCGAGAATTGTTGTTTTATACCAAGAGTTTTAATAATACTCTTTTAAAGAATGTTGTTATGTTGAGTAAATAAAATGATTATTTTTGTTTTGAACGAAAACTAAAATAAATTAGAAATGTATGCTTCATATCTTTATAATAATACAAACAATAAGCATAAATCAACCAAAATAATTAGTGATAGCTAACAGCCAGAAAGGGGTGAGAGGGAGCAGGAGAGCAAAGAGGATTCGGCTCGAAAAGAACAAAACATTATAAAAACAACAAAATAATTATTAATAAGTTTTATATTATATATTTTAAAGTATTTATATTTATTATTTAGTCTTTATATTTTATCCCAATATTCTTGGGAGTTGAACTTATATTCTTTCCAACAATCGGACCTGGGCGTTGCACCTTTCTGAGGGGCCTAATATAAAAATGAGTGAGTTATGAGTTTTTGGGATTGGGTTGCTGAATAAAATTTCGTTGAGAAAAAGAAATATAAATAAGAGCGAATAAAAATTTTGTTTGAGGCCCTTATAGAAATTCGCTCCTGAACACCTGTTTACGTGAATATCAATTATGATGAGAGGTTCTCTCATTATTATTGATTTAACAAAAACTGGCCGTCTTTAATTCAGTCAATAATGAGATAAGTAGTTAATTTTTTCAATCTAAAACTTATTTTATGGGATTAATCCTTGTTTGGATTGTCTCCTATTTAGTAGAATTTTTTTTTCTTTTTTTTTTTTTTAGTAAAATCCATTGAAAAAACATTTAGGCGATCTCAAATTGCCCTCAGGTTTCACATCTCCCAGTTGTGAATTGAATCTCTTCTCTCCTCCATGCTTTGTCTAATTTAGCTTTATGCCAATTTCTATTTCACCGGATTTTATTCAAAGCATTTTTTATTTATCAAAGTTGCTTTTCACGTTTTTCCTTTTTAACGTTTAACTTGTTTTTTTTTTTTTTTTCTTTATTTGACTTCTTTATCATATAGAAACCTATTTATGTTTTATTCATGTATCTTGTTATTGTTATTATTAATTACTGATGGTGTTTAGAATATTACCATGAAAGCATTTTGTTTATTATTCTTTTGAAGAAAAAGTTTGAAATTTGAGAAAATTAATCATTAACAAAGTTTTTTTTTAAACAAAAATTAACAATTAAGAATAATTTATAGATATAAAAGCACTTAGAGGCTCACATGTGATAAATGCATAGCGTTCACGGGTCACTCGAGTTAGGATTGACTTTTCTTATACACTCTTTATGATAGTTTACACCACCCCCCACCAGGCGCAGTGGATCTGCTTGATTCCTCGCTCTGTCGCATATAATAATTTTCTATTCCGAGCCTGAATCCTGACAATAAATAATTTAAAGAACAGTAATGGAGTGGTAAAATGTTTTATTATCCAAAAACCCGGGTTAGTGATATCTTCTCTTCGCAAGGGATAGGTATAAACTAGAGTGATAAATTAATTAATTAAACAACACTCTCGAAGTTGAAGTATTTTTTTTTTTAGATATAATTAATTTTAAAAAATACTTATGGTTAATTAGAATAAAATATATATCCACGACAAGGAGTGAGGGAGAGAAAATAAAAATCATAATGCAGAAAATAAAGTAAATTTATTGTGTGCCTATAGAATGGGGAAGTGAGGGGGTAAGGAACTAAACATATAATTATTTATTTATATTTAGAAAAAACGTGTATTTCCGTTGATATTTCGAGATCAATTTTTTATACTTTCTAATTCATTATAGATAAGAAAAAGTAAAAATGGAATAAAATTTGAAACCTGTAAATCAAAATTGACAAAAATCATTAAATTAAAAAATCCACAATCCACAAATTTGGAGATCAATCAGTAATGTGTTCTATTTTTTAAGCTAAGAGAATAAATTGCATTATTTTATTTATTCAATATAAAATAATGGGAATAAAAAAATAGCCATAACATGTTTTATATTAATCAAAATTAAATATTGATAAATTGACAATTAGCTAACTGTTTATTGGAAAATAGAAAAAAAAATGTATTTATTTTATATTTATATAAATCACCAATTAAACGACACTACTAATCATACTTTTAATTACTTCATAAACATTTGATGTTTGATTATAAAGATAGAAAAAATGTTAAAAAGTGAATGGTTTTTCACCTTTCCAATTATAACTGAAAAACCGCAACGTGTTCGCCACTAACTTGAAAACAGCCTATCGAAAACTAAGCTGACAATACTCTATTATACTCTACTTGTGTGATTGGGTCGAGAGATAAAAGGAGTGGAAGTGTTAAATCTTCACGTTCCAAACTTTCGTTTAATCTAACTGCTCTCATTTCTAACCGTTTGGTGGGATTTCATTTAAAAAAATATTTGTATATTTTTTATGAAATCCTTTTAGTTTTTTTTTTTTAGGTTCTATTTTAAGTCAATTTCGACTGCAAAGGCCATTTTGACTTTAAATATATATATATTTGATTATAAAAATGAATAATACCCAGGCGGGCGTTCAGCACTCTTGTTTCTCGCGGGCCACCTATCCGAGGTTCAGCAGTGCTTGGTCTTGCTTATTTAGGTAATAGGCAGGAGATATGAAAATTTCTACTTAGAAGGTAAAAAAAAAAGACTAGCAACTAGACTTTTTTCTACTCTCTCTCTCTCTATTATATATATATTCATCCATGCTGATATCCTAATTAGAGACGTTTATATTAAACTTTAGGCATCAATCCAGTAATTATATCACATGAATAAATATATGAAAATATATGTATTATGTATACAAATTGAAAAATATTTATTAATTATATTTGGTGCCAATCTAATAAAAGAAAGTAAATTAATGTTGAATTATGAGGGATTTTTTCCGGGAGTACTTATAGAACTATCGCTCTTAAATTACTAAAATATTTAATATTTAAAAAGAAAAGAAATAATTCCCTTTCGTCTTTTGATATCAAACAATTAATATTGGCATTCAATTGAAATTAGAGTTGGTAGTTAGTTGGTAGTAAGTTTCTCTTTCACACTGTCATTGTTGTAAACATCGTCCAATCAAACTATGTACAAACAGAACAAGGGTTGACAAAGCTTATCTAAGAAGAATCAAGGGAGATGAGTTGGGGGAGGTGAAGTCACGTCTCAGGCTTAAATATCCGAGGATGCCAGCAAGAAAGAGAGAGGCTGGAGTGGGACCATTTGACACCCTGATCCCCCTCAAGACGAGTCACGCCTGATCGAACTTGTTCTTGGGCCCCAACAAACCTCATACCCAAAAGTGCCTCTGGCTCTGATGATAGCTGTTCCATTTTCATTTCTACACGTGCCTAATAAAATGTGAGTTTTTATAACGAACGTAATTCGGCATTCGATCTCTCTCTCTCTCTCTCTCTCTCTCTTTTGTGGAATCAGATTAACCTCCCTCTCGTTTTCTTACGCTCTCATTTCTCGATGGAAAACAAATACGAAAAATCGAAAATGATCTTTTTCATTTCCAAATAGAATTTAAAGAAAATAAAAAATTATCGAGGAAATTAAATACTTTTAATTACATATTTTTTAAGAAAATTTAAATTCTCTTTAAAGCGGAAATATTCAATTTTAATAGTTACCAACCGCTTATCATGGGTGTCAGAAATTTTTCCTGATCTGTAGAAAAATAACTCCTTTTAAAAATTCTAATAATTAAGTTTTGAACACAAATATACCTTATTACTAAATTATTTTGTCCGGAACTTCAAATTTTTATATTTGTTTCAAATGATACTTGTTTAAATATAAAGTTAATTTGTTTATTTTTTTAAATTTTTTATCTTAACGGATCATAAACAAATGTTTCATCGTTTGGTGGTCGTGGAACGAAAAAGGTTGGGAACCGCTGAACTAGGTGTATTTCCCAGATAATTTAATTACATAAGTCATAGACAATTAAATCTAAATACTCATTACTCATTAGGACCTTGCTCAAGGTTTTTTTTTTCAAAGATATAAGTACTGTAGATAAAATCAAGTGCATTAAAGAAAACATTAAAAGAAATGACGTCATAAACTTCATTTGATTTTTTATAAAAAATGGTTAAGCGTTTTTTAATAATTTTAAATTTTAATTGACAAACTAATCCTCGTTGGTATGACTCCAGGAGTATTTCCAGCTCCTATTCGATTTAAATTCGAAAAAATTGATTTTATATAAAATTAATTTTACTTGTAATACTTTTTTTTTAATGGAATTAATTTATAAATTCAATCGAATAAAACGAATGCGTTTGATTTATTTAAATAAAATAAAACAAAAAACAAAAAAAACTTTTATAAATTATTTGTTTCAACATATCAAATGAATTGTTTATTATTAATCCATTAAACATTTCTTTTTAACGAAAAAAACGATTTGTAAAATTTTATATTTTTAATTCCATAAACTAATATTGCATTTATTTGGGTGAAATTTTTTAATGGATTAATAATTAATTAAATACAGAGACCTCTAGGCTTACTGTGGAATTTTTTTTTCACATATATATGAAAATTATTTATATAAAATATTTCAATTTACAATAACTGTCATTAATATTTAAATCCAGTTAAATAATAAATTTGGAATATGAAACAGGAGTTCCAATAAAACTTCCAAACTCACAAAGCAAATTACTTATTCTTATGATTCTCACTAGTAACAAGAATATAAAAATTTGTTATTGTTTACTTATACTAAAATGTCTTTATCTCAACTCAAAATTTATTTTTAGGATAAAGATTCAAATTTGAAAATATGTCCAATTTAATAACTATTGTCTTTCTGTACACTTTTGGTGTCGAGGAAAGAAATAAATTTAAAAACTCCAATAAATTATTTTGAAGCTATTATTAATGGGTTCCCATTAAAAAACTGAAAGACTTGGATCGAATCGAATCTAAAGGGTTATTAGACCTTTAAAAATAAGAAAAAAACTTTCTATTCTCTTAAATGCAACATTAAAAAAATTTTTATTACATTTTTTTTATAATGTAAAAATGCAGACGTTGGCAAAAGTTGACCAATTTTAGTTTTAATGCTGGCCAAATCGTTTCTTACTGCGATCGACTTTTTTATATAAATAAAAAAATCCATTTATGCTAGGTACAATCTCTAAACTCTAAAGACCAGAATAACAAAGAAAGAAAATATTCAAAATGTACTTGTAAATAATAAATAAAAGTCCAATTCCCGTCAAAATCGAACCATAAGCATGCCTTTTTTCATAAGAAACAAATTGATTTTGTAGATTTATCTAGTCTAATTCTAGTTCGGCCGGTTTCAGAATTCCACAAGTCTTATACCATAATAATGAGAAGTCCAAAAGTGCCTCTTGCGAACCCTTCCAGCAAATTCCAACGATACATCCCACACCTTCCCCCAATTTTTTGTCAAAGAAGAGTGGGAAGGCCACGTTTATGACTCTTTCCCAAACTCTCTACAAAATTCCCTACTATAATAATCCGCATCTCTATCATAAAATCAATATTTTCAAAAAAATAAAAAAAAATAAAATTGAGAATACAATCAACTCTCGAGAGAGAGATTTTTAAACACCATAAGGCCTAACAAGCCACAGTGTTTCACCGAATAAAACGCTCAATGGCTTGAAGCTGACAAGCCCGAATAAATGCGTTTTATTAGGGATTGAGGGTTTTGTCTTTTTCATTAAAACAAAAATGTAAGTCCATCCCGTTTAGGGTATTTTTTCAACCCCAAATCATTGCAATGCTGATGAAAGAATTCCGAGCAAATATTAAATCTTTATTTTATCTTTTTTGGGTGGTCTATATTGAATATGATATTTGGGTTGGCCTTTAAAATTTGCTATATAGTATGCATTTATTGCAATGATATAATTCAAAAAATGAATTTTTGAGGCGAAACATTTGAGGTCTCCTACCATTGGATTAAATGCAATGATGCATTTCAACTTTCCTACTTATTCCAGTTGTTAGGGTCACACAGTCAAAGTGTACTTTTTTCAATCTCCCTCTCTCTCAAAACTATTTTTCTTTTTAGGCTAAAAGACATTTTTGTTTTCTTTGAAAACGTTTTGGAGACGCTTTGTATGGGGTAAACAGGGAGCTTTGATAAGAATTTTTTTTATCAACCAAGATTTTTTAAGTCTAGGCAAGTCACGAAAGAGTTTTATTTTCAAAATTTTACAAGCCGCATTGTTCCTGTGGGAACTGAAAAAAAAAATTGTTTTTAATTGATTATCATTAGGGGGTTTTAATTAAAAACTCTTTTTATAAAGCAAAACATTTCCTCTTCTCCAGCCAAAAAAAAATTCGTTAACAAGCTTTATATCGATAATAAATGATTTATTTTTCTTTTTATATTGACTTCTACCTATCCTCTTTTCATAATTAACTTCTATTGAATTTAGATATAAAAGAGAAAAAAGACTTTTCATGAAGTAAATATCATTTAACTTATTCATTCATAGGATATGTAAATAGAAAAATAATTTCCTAAGTTTTTTTTCTATACAGAAAAAAAATAGCTTTCCTGTAGAGCTTATTAATAATATTTCCTCTTTCTTTCTCTCTCGTTTTCTTTTTCAGAGTCCCAGAGGCAATTAATTTAGGTTCATATATGAATTTATTTTTTTTCTCATTCATTTTTTATTCAATAACTTTCCAAGCTGGTTCCCCTCCTCTATATCCAGACACATCTAGGACATCATGGTTTTGGTTTATAATTGAAAAATTTCTTTTTAATAGAAACTAAAGAACATATCATCGGTTGGAGGAATTAGTTCCATTGCTGGAAGGCGGGCAACATAAATGACTATTTCACTAATGGGGGTTTCAAATCATTGCTCTACACATGCGTAGTTAATAAAACATTCTATAAGATAATTGTACATGTTTAGTCCGTTCTAGAGAAGCTGTGGAAATGAAATTGAAAACCCCTTGGTAAGTTGGTCATTTGGGTTGTCTACCTTCCAGCATATAATTATCAATTGCAACACATGGTAATTTACTTCTCAGTGAAATGTAATTGGACAACTTGTATCTTTAGTTCTGTCTTAAAACATGAAATCTGAAAATATTAAATTTAATAATAGGAAAAATATTATGAAATTTGATGGTTTTGGATTTGATGTACATTTTCTAATTATCTATTAAGACAAAACTAAAGATACAGGTTGTTCAATTACTTTTGTGGGTGGATAATATATAATGGTGATAATTTTGCCAGATAAAAAAGTATTTTGTATTTTAATAATAAATGCGAATTTCTAATATTATACGAAATTACAAATACTGGTTTTGAAAGAGTGGCCTGGAATGTGTGTCGTATATTCCGTTTATGAAGGTTCTCAGTACTTATAAACGGATTTTTTAAAGTTATTTATTTGTTTGTTTTTTTTTTTCTTTTGTTTATTATTGTTCTTCTATATATTTCATTTTATAATTGTATTTTTGTACATTGAATATTTTTGGATTCTTTATTGTATTATGTAAATTGAGGTGCTGTATGGCTTGAACAGTCGAAAAAAAAGGAAAAAAAAAGGTACTCTGTACCTTTCATCATAGCCTTATCTCTGAATAATACTTAATGCAAGCAAATAAATATAAACTGGTCCAACCATGTTTGATAATATGAAGCTCAAAATTATATAGAAAGAGCGATGGCAAAGTAGAAAAATAAATATGGCCCAATATTTATTTTAAGATTTAAATTGAGAAAGACGAATAGCCAATTATAATTAGAAGAGTTGGTTGAGGATGAGAGTAAACTCAACCACAATTATTTTATGAAAAGAGCACTTAGCCAGGGGATTTTTATATATAATTAGTTGACATAATAGCCATATTTCATTAATCTTTTTTAAAATGTTTAAGTTCATTGAACTTTTCTAAAGAAAAAAAGAGCAGACTTTTCTTCTTGTAGGTAATCAGAAAATCTAGCTATAGCTACACGACTTCTATCCTTTTAAGAGATAAAGAGATCGCTTCTAAGTTGAGAAGAGAGAGAGAGAGGGAGGATTTGGGTGGGAATCTTATCGTATCATCTTCGAATTACTCAGCCCACATCTAACAAGCAAGAACATTTTCGGTTGTAAAATAGAACCCATTTAAAAAAAATCCACCCTTCTCTAATAATTATTTGTATCAGATGCGACCAATTTAGTTCTTTTTAACTTAACATTTTAAGATGATATATAAAAAAAATTTACTAGTAAAATGATGTTTGATTTTGAAATTTGAACAGAAATAAACAAATTTTTACTTTCCATGGAATTTTTTATCTATAATATTATTAACTCTAGTCGAATTAATTCTCCGAACGAGAAATTAAGAGCAATAAGAAAATAGTGAAAGGTGGATAGGATGCGAAATATAACGGGAAAATAAGTAACGTAGGAAAGGTTCTGCTTATGATTGGGTGAGAAACTGAGAAGGAAACTGTTTTAGAGTGAGGTTAAGATTTCTAAGAGGCCGAGAATATCCATTCATTATTTGAATAAAATTTAATTTTAATTTCTCAAAAGCCCCCACCTCTTTAAAAAATTATTCAGCTCTCGGAAATTAGGTCTATGCAAGATTAGACTTGTGGACAACGCCATTCCATTCCACAAAGTACTTACTTAAATGGATAATTTGACGAAAAAAACTATAGAACTAATTTCTAGTCATTTTTCCCTTTTCTCTTTTATAGAAAGAAAGAATGCGCCTGATGGTAGGCAACCTAATCCACCCATCTGCCAATTTTTAACGAATTTGCAGGAGGAACCAACAAAAAACTGCCATTGCAATTATATGGGCTCCCTACGATGACAGCAACCTTATCTAATTTTTTTTCTTACTTTCCTATACACATACACACACAGACGCACATTGTCATTCCCTCAATCCAACCAAGTGATGTTTACAATCTTCGGTTGACAACCGAAGAATTTGACGCATTGAAATAAAATCTGATGAACGGTACTACCAATGGCTTACTTAGGGGGGGGGGCGGGCGGCACATATTTATATTTAGTTTTAGTTGTAAAAAACAACTCGTTCACCTAATTCGATTTCTACGAATTCTGATTTCGAATATTTTTGTATAATATGTTTTGTCTCAACCTGCGACCTCCGTAACCTTGTAGCCTTTATAGGTATATCAACTTATGCGGCATCCTTTATTACTGCCTAATATAAATATAGCATCCAATCCCCACCTATAGTTTGTCTCAATTACAATTATATTATATATTTATGTTTATTAATTTATTTAAACCACTATTTGATCGGCTTAGAAGAAAGGGCGGCAAAAGATCTAGCTACGCCACTGTATATATATATGTTCTGGAAGGTTTCCGCGGTTGGTTGTATGTGGAATAATATTTTCCCGGGTTGGCCCGCGTTGAT
>JAAAKE020157902.1:0-12234 GCA_010014785.2 Anisolabis maritima
TTTTTTCAATTACCCTTTTTTAGTGCTTTCTCGATAATGGGGTACTCCTTTATTTTTTATTTTGACAAGTATTTAAAATGAAAATTTATTAGAAGCTGGATTGACAGATAAAAATTATTTTTTTTTCTTTTAAAGAGAAGATAGAAAAAAATTTTAATTAATTCCTCTATCAAAATTCTTCTGGTTGGATATATGAGAAAAAAAAAAATAAAAGCGTTGACTTTTCGATTGATGGTCCAGAGAGAGAGAGAGAGAAAAGAAGATAACGGAAGGAGAGAGAAGAAGAAGAAATCAGGTGAGGGGGGAGAAGTCGAGTTACATAACAAATTTGACAAATTAGTTTTGTGATTTGACAGCCACATACAACACAAAAGGCTTAACACAGAAGAAGCGCAAAAAACAACATCCCTGTGGGGAGGTTGTTGCTAATAAAGCGATTGGTCACACTCTTCCTGTTTTTTTTATAATGCTGTTGTTGCTACCACAATAGAAGACAACACATTCATTATTAAATCATTCCCTCTCTCTCTCTCTCTCCCTTTTTCGGAAGATATATATATTAGGGTCCACCTTGTCTTGTTGTTCATTTCCTTTTATTTATTTATTTTTTTTTTTTTAGATATTCATCAATTAATATTACATTCTATTAAAAGTGGAAGCCTCTCGTCTGTCAGCAACTCTCTTAATTTAATCATTAAAATTTTAATGCATTTCGAATTAGAAAATTATTTTTCGCGTTTCTCAATCTGCGAAAAAAAATGGGCGCCACGCATTTTTCACTGTCTGATTAATTTTAAAATTTGATTCGAGTAGGACTTTTGTTTATTTAGGGGAAATTCTCAAAATTTCAAAAACGGCTGAAAAAATGTTACATAAAATTAATTTTGAATTATTTATTTATATATATAGAAAACTTTTCTGAAATATTAAAAATACGAAATAGAGAAAAAAAAAAAATACTAAAAAAGTATTGAACTCCAAAATACGTATTTTATGTTACTTTGATATACAAAATTAAAAAAACTTGTATTGCAAATTTTGAGAAAATCAAAAAAACCTAAAAGTACTTCAGTAAAGTAGTAGTACCTTTTCTGCTGTCACATACTCAGGTTTGTCTAGGATTATTGGGTACATGCACAGATCATTGAACGAAAAAATTATTTTTGTTTCATGGGACCTAACAACGAGAAAAATCTCGATTTAGAAATTTTGGTCCGAATGCACTACTTTCATTACTTTTTGCAAGTGAAAGTAAAAATAACGAGGGAGATTGGAAATTTGGGCTCTAGCGGGGGAAGGTTCATAAGAAATTTCAAACGACTCTATAAGTTGATGATTAAGTTTCGAAGAAGGCTCCAGGCTAAAATAAAATTTTTTGTTTCATCCTCTTTGACTTTTGAATTTTACTAGTCTCTAAACGTAACCAACACGCGGATGTGAAAAAAGTCGTCGACAAATAAGAATCATACATTTTAAGATTCTAAAAAAATTGTTTATTTTATATACAAAGATATTTCTAAACGACATCCAGCGTAACGAAGGAGGGGGGATTGTCATCTGCCCAACTGCGTTGGCAAAATCTGATTCTAGCAAAATAAGGTGTAATTTAAAAAAAAAAAAATCTGGCAAATGGTAAAATTTTATTGCCTTTTGACCAAGAGTTTGTAAATTTCATCCAGATTGGCAAAAGAGGGTCTTTCGCTACGTCCCTGAATATAAATGTATATTTTAAAATACTCTACACAAGTGTTGTGTGAGGGCTCCCCTCTCCAAAAATGACGTCACTGGGGTTTGAACACTAATAATGTGTCTACAATCCAATGAATAATTTCCAAGAGTTGCATATTTTTAATACTTTATAAATACTCAAGTAAAATATACAGGTACCTAGAATAGAATGAATAAAAAATAAAAACTCACTTAGAGTTTTTTTTTATTACTAAATAGAAATAAATAAACTTCATCTTCAACTGTACCAAAGAAGATGATTACATTCCATCAAAGAAAGGAATTTTCCTTTAATCGTTTCTGCATGTTATGGAATATTTTACTCATTTGAAAAATTATATGATACTAAATTATCAGTCATTGTCCTGATAAAATACTAAATTCTAAGAAAAAAATAACTATTTGTTGTTTATTTTTTATGAAGAGATAAATTTTTTTTAAAAGATAAGTAATATTTTCCATTCACAGTTGAAAATAAAACTCCTTGAATTTTTAAATACCCACCAGGTGGGTCAAATTCATTTAGACTCGCGAGGTGTTTTTTAAACAAATGTAATTGGAGGGGTGTACAAAAAAACTTCAAAGCTCAGGCTTTGGTGTTAATCGGAGTCATAAAGAACGATGGCTTTTTAAAATTTCATCAATTCCGTTTTTAGAAATTCCCCCCATTTGCGGGACATTAAAATTTCCCTTTTTTATTATTTTTTTTTTTAATTTGTTGGATTAAAGAAGAAAGAAGAAATATAAAGAGGGGAAATGGGGTTCGAGGCAGGAATTCCTTTAAAAAAAAAAAGTTGAGGTTCGAGATAATTATGGTATTATATTATATAGGATGTCTGAAAAATCCAAATTGAAATTTGTGAATTAATAAAATTTTCTTTTAGTCAGGGGAGCCGCAAAAAATTGCTTGGGAGCCGTCAGTTTGACTTCTTTATTATAAATTATTGAATTATTTCTCGCGTGTTAATTATCGCAAAATATTTTTATTCTCATTGAGCCCAAAATTTTGTAATTGGACTGGTGTGTGCCAACAGTGCATGATACACCAGGGATAACCAACCGGGGAGTGATTTATTTTTTTTTGTTAGGACTTGAGGGTTTTTATGCCTTTAATTAAAGGCTTTTCTCTAAAAAAAAAAAAACTAAATTTTAATTTATACTTGTTTTTTAATAAAATTAATTTTTACTCCTTAGAGCAGAGGGAAGACTTTAAGCTTCATTTCCTTTCCTGAGCGAAAAAATTTATTTATATTATATTGACTCTCAATTAATTTAAATAAATTTGAACAAAGTTTGTGTAATGATAAAGACTGAAAAAACTTTTAAATTAATTAAGCATTTCAATTTAAATCAACTGATTCCAAAGAATAAATATTACAATTTTTCCAATGAATATAAATTAAAACTAAATAAACGTCACTTTTTCAAATAAAATTCATATTATTTATATTTTGGTGAAACTAAGTTCACATAAAAAAATAGCTTTGGTCCAGGAAAGAACAGTGGCGTATTTATAAAAAAAAGAGTAAACGAAGTTATACAACTAGATTGAAATTTTGAAAGTTCTAGGTCACTTATTGTTTAAAAGATAATCTCATTTTTAAAGGAAGCAACTCCCATAATCGTGCGGGCTACCATGGCCAACAATATATTTAATAAATAAAAAAGAAAAATCGAGATACGTCGTCTTTGAATTAATTTTTGGAAAATCCAGACTTTGAAATACTCCAACAGTAAGACCAGATTAAAATTAATCATTAATATTATATATTTGATACATATATATCAAATAAAAAATAATAAGTATGTAATGTAAAAGTAAAAAGGGCTGAATGGTGGGTAGCCAATAGTCGATTAATAAAGAAAAAGAAAAGTCTTTATTGTTGGCTCTTAAGAGATTTTTGATAGATGTAGTATTTGAACTTATCAGAGAAGAAAGGGACTTTAAGATAAGAAAGACGACACACACACACACACACAGGCACACAGACAGGCACTCACTCCCACAGGCGGCGTGTTATGAATTACAGAGAATAGATAGATAGATAAGAGAGAAGTGACACGCATGAGCCACGTATACGTATATACAGTGTGAGAGAGATTGAGTCTGATTGGACTCAATTGGACTTCCTCATCAGGAGAGGACATCACTGGACACACACACACATAAACCCCCATCATCATCATCATCATCATCATCATCATCATCATCACGGACATACAATTATTATTAGTCTTCTATCTCACCCACAACTATTTATTTACCTAAACACATGATTCCCTCCCTCCCCTCTCCTTCCCCCAAATGAGATATATGAAGGAAATTGCCAAAAAAGAGGAAATCACCTATTTGTCCTTCCTCTATTTCACAACCTCTCTTGAGAGGGAGCCTTTGGGCAGTGACTCTAAATAATTTTAAATACAAATAATATAAATTATGGGTCGTCTTGAATATTTTGGCGGGTTAAATAAATAATGATCGGTTTGATTGGGAACCGAGTCCATGACCTCGGAATCGGGGTGACTGGGAATTAATTAAATTCCACAAATAGTTTATTTATTAAAAATTAATTATAAATTTTTTATGCGTGTAAAAATTTGTTTTTCATTTGTATTTATGTATATTTTTACAAGTTCAAAGCAAATGCGCTCCAGTCAGGCAATTCTCGTTAACTTGATTTGACCAAAAGAAGAAAATGATTTCATTCCTTTCAGGTTTAGTTTTTTTTTTTAACTTCATTTAAAGTCAATGTTGGCTTCATTAATAAAAGCGTCTTAGATCGGCTGACTTCTTTAATTCCCCTGGGAAGGATTTAACTTGCCACTTAATAAGAGCCGAGCTTCACACTTCCTTTTTTCTTTTAATAAACTAATATAAATAAGAACGTAGAGCCCGTAGAGCTACTCTGATTTCATTTTGACTGTTTGTGATTTAAAAAAGAATGAGATTTATCTTTTCGGGGGTGAAATAAAAATACGGTAGTTACTTTTCTTATTGAAATTGAAAAAAAATGATGATATGAATACGAAATATACATTTTCATGTCTTTGGAATTCAAAAAGAAATAATTGAAACCGAAACGTCGTGACATAGGTAGAGACACTACTCCCCCTGGCTGCCTCCTCCTCTTTTAATTCAATCAAAATCTACAGCCACTTCTATTTAAAAAAAAGTCAAGAAATAATTTCAACAAATTCCCTCGAGTTTCTCAAAAACGTAAAAATACTCAAAGTTCAAATTTAATTAATCTGAAGTAGAACTACGAGGAGAAAAATTTGGAGGAAATAGGCCATCGAGAAAAATTGGGTGGAGAAAACAATTGAATTTTGAGTAGCTCGTTGTGACCCTTGAGAAGGAAGGAAGGAAGACTGAGGTCTAAAAGAGTCAACCTTAGCTCAGGGAGCTCCTGGCCGATCGCTGCGGTTGCTCATCATATTATAATAATAATTTTAATAACCTCTATACGAACAATTTTTCCTAGGCCAAGAAATATATAAAATTATTAAAAGGGAAAAAATCTGAAGAGGATGAACTCGCTCATGAGAAAACAAACTTTTTTATCAGTATCATTGTTGTCATTTGTATAAAATAAAATATTCGTGGATGTCTAAGACTTAAGAGATAAGTAAGCTTTTCTGAGGACTAGTCGGGGCAGGTACCATAGCTTAGGTAGCTTTATAGGCACCGATTGCCCCGGGAACCGAATTTTGATGTAAGAATATTTTTTTATCGAGAATAACATGGACCAGACACAGATTTTGACAATGAGTTTTCCAAAATAAAATCTTGCCAAAGTAAATTATTGTTTGTTTAATCCTAGGTAGAGCGTTTTTATTTGTGTAGGTAGGTAAAATAAATTGTCTATTGATTCACGATATATATTCTTTATAAATTAGCCCCTAAGAACTTTCTGGCATCCCATTGGAAAGGGGCGCAGATTCCACATCTTTCCCAGCCGTAAAAAACCCTAGGTTCGGCTTGATTTAAATTTTAAATGTTCATAAAGAGAATAAACGTTTGATGGTTATAATATGAAATCTAATAGTATGTTTAAATGCAACATACAGTATAATAGTTTTCTATTTAATATTTAGCATAGTTGAGAAAATATAAAAAAAATCTCAAACTGCCCTCGCTGAAAATCCCCAGTAGTTAAACAAAAACAAACCCTTTCCAATTGTTTACCACGAATACAATTTGTTGTTATTAGATTAATAAGAGTATATTCTCTGATTTCATCATCCGAGTGGAGCTAATAATTCTTTTTTTTATTTTATTTTTTAATGAATAGAGAGAGTTCGAAGGGTGAGCAAAATTGAGCGTAAAATCGCAAAATTATATTTAATTGAGTTGAATAATTATTGTGAACGGTTGTTGTGTATGTGTGCGTGAGGTTAGGGGTGAGGTCACGTTTCTTCTCTATAGAGAGATGGATGGATAGAGGTTATGAATGAATAAATAAAAATGGATGGCTGGTCAATTAACGTCTCTCTTTCTTCTCTTTATGTGTTTGTAACAAGGAAGACAGATCACAATTAAACAAAGAGGGAAATTAAAAAAGTGTTTGCCATCTAGCGGCATCCCGATGAGTTACACGTTTAGAATTATTTTTAATTTATTCAAGAAATGCTTTTATTCATATTTAATTCTCTTATTTTTTGTTTATCCTTTCACTTTCACCTTTAATTCGACTCATTCATAATATCATTGCTCTATCAATAAATAAATAAACGAGAGTTAATGATAAGAGAATTTAATGTTTTGGTGAACTCCTTCCTGCCCTTTTGATGTCTCTATCGACTTAGAAATTCCATTCTGATTGTTTTCCTAATCATCGGTCGATATGAAAAGAAGAAGAGAGAGATATCTTAATTTTCATATCGAAAGAATTTGAAAACACTTATTTTCTTTCTCTATTTATTTATTTATTTATAAATGGCCCTTTGTGTTCATCTAATATTAATTATATCTGACAAATACAATTTTGGGGCCAAAAGTTGACCAATCCACAAGTGAGAAATAAACAAGGAACGAAGCTGACTTCTTATCTAAACTCCTGGTCACATTGACAAAATAATAAGGACGAAGTCTAAATGGCCTCAGATGCCGAAAAGACTTAAAAAAAAAATTCCTAAACTAGGATTGCTAGCGTTCGTAGGGCCCCTAGTGACCGCCTAATTTATACCTATGATGAGTAAAAATAATCAAAAAAATAAAAAATAAATTTAAAAAATGTAAATAAAGATTTTTTAACAAAAATATTTAACAATATTTTAAATAAAAGCGTTTTTAATTTTTTACGTAACTAACGTAAGCAACTATTTGCTCTCTCTACTTGAATGTTCAAGGTACACTACTTTTTCGAATTCTCAAATTTTTTTCCTTCTTCTAAACTTCTGGGAAATTTCGCCGAATTCAAAATGTAAATAAGAATGAATGATACAAATTTGTGATTCAAGGAGTGTAATAATTTTTTTTTTTAGTTTATTAAAAATTTGGTATCAGGTTCTCAGAGAGGCCCGGACGCTAGGTCTCGGTTCGTTGCTCGTCCAGGGTCTCTCTCTTTGTGTTCGTGTATGTGTGTGGGACGTCAATTCCTCCTCTCTTGGAATACCTTCGCGTGCGCATAAAATTCATGTCTTTGCGTAATTATAACGTATGCATCCGAGTGTGTGTGTGTGTGTGTGTCTATTTTAAAAAGCTATCATTCGACAGGCAAATTTAAAATAAAAAAAATATTTATTTAAAATCTGTGTAATAACAAATAATGGTGGTTAACCTACTTGTTTGGAAATTTTTTTGAGAAAGACTCCTATGACTCCCATTTGGTGTGCTAGGAGAATAAACACTCAGGGTGGTTTACTTATTCCTCTTTTTCCTTTACATGCCATCAAAATTCAATTTATATCGACATGGAGAATAAGTCCATTTTAGTTTATTTGATATAAAATTGAAACAATAATAAAAAAAATCATTTGTAGTTCTCCTCGATTCAATTAGCAAATAAAAATAAAATTGAAAAATCGATGCACTAAAAAGAGGAAAATAATTTTTATGCATAAAATTGCTGGATATTTATGAGAAAAAATAAAAGTGGGCGTTGTTTGAATATTTTATTTAATTTTTCAATAATGATTTTTTTACAGCCCCGCTCTTTTATTTTGCCATAAATATTCAACAATTTTATGCAAAGTGCATTTTAAATAATAGCTTGTTTTTATTTTATTCTTCTAATCCTATTTATAGTCGAATTGTTTATTATTTATTTATTTGTTTGTTAATAAATTTAATGTCAAAGGGAGGTCTTGTTTCATGTTCATTTCCCGTCCTAAAACGTCCTGAAATTTATTTAAATCATATTGGTTTAAATGAATATGGACAGATCAATTGAATCTTACAATTTATAAAAATATATATTCTATTTAACGTAAAGCCTATATGGCCTAAGATGTCGAAAAGGCAAAAAGAAATAAAATAGCAGAGCCAATAATCAGATCTCCTTGGATTGGACACCAGAGAAGTTGCAATACTCGCTATCTTTCAAAAGGTTTTTACTTTAATATACGATAGTGAGAAAGTATTGTTTGAATTGTTTTACTCCTTGGTATTCTTCCAAACGCAAAATCTCAGATCTCGAGCTCACGAGATTTTGTCCCGATAGTCAGACAAAGCAAGTTAAAAAATAACAACAACCAAGATTAAGGAAATACAGAAATCTATGGGCACTTTCTCTCAACAAACTGAAACACCCGAAATCGAGCCCTCGAACTCAGATGATCCTGATTTATTAGAAAATCTCATTGCCCCTGAGAGAACTTCATGTCTTCAACTACCAAATGGCTACTTTTACTATTTTAGAAATTATTTAGCCGAAACCAAGGGGGTCGGGAGCTCAGCCCACTCCCCCCCCCCCCAATAAAATAAAATAAAAATTCAAATTTTGGAATTAAAGCGTTCACATCTGTTATCGTTAATAAATTTTTCGTTTTAACTGTATTTTATTTATATTTATTACTTATTTAATAAAAATAATTCACAGTTAAACCGTAAATGTATTTATTTTCTCTTCCTAGAACTTTTGGATGTATTTATTAATAAAAACGAAAAAAGAAAAATATTATATATTATAAAAAGATTAATATTTTTGACTAATTGTTCCCAAATGGTAAAAAAAATTTCACTTAAGTTACCAATCATTATTAAGATTAATATAATACAAATAGGGTATTTATCAAATTCGTTACTTAGGCCTCCTGGTAAATATCATCTCTAAACAAATATTTAAAATTTCATATTGTCGAAAAAAATATCAACTCAAACTCCATCTCTTTGTCTATATCAAAGGAAATTTTCTCTAAGTTGTTGAAAGGGTCATAAAAGTCAAAACGGTCACTTAGGAAAAATAAATTTGTTGTAAATAAAAGCCAATCAAGATAAATCTTATTTATGCAGAAGACTAAATGAGTTTTTTATACTCTTTGTTTAGTTAAAAGTTTTTTTTTTTTTTTTTTTTTAATTTTAAGCCTTTCGGCTTCTCAGGCCATTTTGACTTAAAATGTACAAACATGTGATTAGAAAAATTAGTACCGGTGGCTTCCGGCGGACGGCCAACACTCGCGTTTCTTGGAGGCCACCAATCCGAGATTCAAAGTAAAAAGTTAAATAAATAAACATAGGTAGCAGGAATACCACAAGACTTTCCTCTAACTTCGAGGCGAATGGTACTTCGTTGGAAGTAGAAAAAGGATGCTTGACACTTGAAACCCTTCAATTCATTTAAGATTTTCATATTGTATATTAAGTAGGTGGAAAATAAATTTCTGAGCCAGAACTCTTACCTAATTATTCCAGAAGACACAAAAAGAGAGCAGGGCTGCTGGCAGGGTTGCCTCTTTCCCAGGCGCTCACCACCTGCCGGTTTTTTGCTTTCTAATAAATATTATAATACTTTAAAAAAATGAAAAATTGATTTAAGTTTAAATTTGTATTGTAATTTACTAAGAGATACAATTTTTGATTCCTGGGGAACCTCAGGATTCAACGAAATAACCTGAAATTAGAGAAACAAAAAAATGACTCTTGGAATTTTTTTCAAGGAATTTCGTAATTAATTTAATTTCTCTTTTTCTCAAATTAAATGCCAATACATTTTTTAACCTGAGTGAAGACCGGAACCTTGAATTCCAACATTCTGCTTATGGAATCACTAAATCCAAAAGAAATGTTTGTCCTGAATCTATTAATCGAATCAAGTGATCCATAGAAGGAATTGAGAGCTGAGAAAAATTTTTGCAAATCCTGCCCCTTAAACTTAAAATGATGGAAATAAACTTTTGACCAATTTTCACAATAATCTGTTTGGCTGAAATTTTTGTTCAAAGGAATGTACTTTTCATGAAATAAATAAATTTATCCAAAAACTTGTAATTAATTTATCTCCACTTAAAAAAAAAATTGTAGGGAAAAAGAGATGGACAAAAAATTATTCCTTTTATAAGAGAAACTAAAATTACATCAAAATATTGGAGCGTAATTGCATTCTGCTTTTTCTCATTCATTATTTCAAAAAGTCTTTGAAAAAATTTTTGCTCGATGTTCAAGTTAAGAAAAAAAAAGAGAACGAAGGAAGTGAGTAAAAATAAAATAAAAATTTTACAGCTATTTAACAATAACGAGATGAGAAGGGAATTTTTTGGGATTTTCTTCTATTGTTATAGAAGAAGAAAAAGGATTAAGAAGCTGGGCGAAAAATAACGTTTCGAGTGCAAGGTGCACTATTCTTAAAGACCTTCATTATTTAAAATAAAACAACATACAAAATGAGATATAAATTTATAAATATCAGCGTCCCAAAAATTGTTAAAAATTACACTTTAGCAAACGTGTGTTATAATAATACATAGAATATTTAAAAAATTATTTTTTGTCTTTTTCGACATCCGAGGCAATTTGCACATATTTATTTATATTAATTGTTAGCCAATAGAACTTAAAAACAGTTTATTTCTCAGAACGGGAAGCGAACCACTGACCCTAGAAACGGGAAGTGAGATCTCTACGTCTGCTCTGGTCAGAGGATTCTTCAAGACAAAAATTGCAATAATTTATTTAAATGTTCAATGCTAAATAATTAAGATATTATTTCTTATTAGTTTGTATAGACAAATGGGATCCTGATATGTAACTCTATACCAGTGACGTTTCCAGGGAGAGTAAAGGGGTAATCACCCCCTCCCCCAGGATTTTTTGAAATTTTAAAAGTCTTTTTTCGGCTACCGAGACCATTTAGACTATAAAGTGTACAATTATATTGCGACTCTATGATTTAGGTTCAAATATATTCAAATTAGCAAATTAGATTTAATAAAAAAACGGAATCTTTGCAAACATTTTATAATGTTGATGATATTGAATTTCACTATATAGACTACATTATATGAACAGGCCATCGACGGTCCATAGACATAGACTCTATCTTTGCGATAGAAGGAGACGATTGTGAATTTATATATATTTGTACGAACTGTTATAGCATTTTTTCTGTCTATAATTTTAATATTAAATATCGATTGCTGCCGACGTGCATTCATTGTTTATTAATTATTAATATGATACCATGTCTTGTATACTAACAAAATTAAATCAATATATATATATATATATATATATACTACATTCATTTACCCCCCCCCCCCCCATATAAGGCTAGATACTCCAGTGTCCAATTAAATTAAATTTGAAAATTTCAGTTCACACAATTCCCTTCTTCATAGATGCCAACCCAAATTTTATTTAGCGCAATGCAATGACAAAACATCTCAAAAGAAGATCTGGCATGAAGTAGAGGCGTCTGTTAATTAGCCTTCTTGATTTGATGTCGACAACCGTACAGAAGGAAGAAGAAATCTTCACCGTCAGATGCACCAGGTGGTGTTTATTTATTTATTTTTTGCTTAATGGATGCAACAGTCACGATTTGTATGTTTGTATTTCCATTACGGTACAAAATTCCTTTTTTTCTCTTTTCTTCTCTGTAGTGATATATTAGCCATAATTAAAAGACATTTGTGCAAAATGAGACTGGACTTCTCTTTTAAGATTAATCCCTTATAAAAAATTTATGTTTGGTTGGTTTCATTATAAATAAATAAATAAATTCATTTACAACCTGCTTAGGCAATGGCTAGATCCAATCAAACACTAATACAAAAAAAAAAAATAGAAATAGAAATGTATGCTCCTTAACTAATGACATGTTCATAGATTTCCATCGAAAGAATAAGATGAAAACATAAAAGAAAAGGCAGCCGAAGGAGTAAATAATAAATGGAAGGTAACCCAGCAGTTGAAAAACTTTCTCTCATTTCATGTAAAATATTAATAATAATAATAGTAATAAAATCAAATCAAAAAAAGGTTTGATGACAGTTTTTTTTTTTTTTTTAATTTCAATTTTAAGTCACTCGGCTGCTGAGGCCATTTTGACTTTTAAATATACATATATT
>JAAAKE020157913.1:1585-12232 GCA_010014785.2 Anisolabis maritima
CTTTGGGGAAGAAAAAACGTTCCCACTAAACCTACCAATGGTATGTGTTCCCCTTCTGGCAAAGAAAAAAAAAGGAACTAAGAAGCAAAAAAAAAAAAAAAAAAAAAAAAAAAAAAAAGAGGATATGATTAGCGATGGCCTAAAAGGATGGGAAAGTGTTGCCTATTTTTCTTATGGCGTTGTTGTCAATACAAAAACATTTTAAGATTTTTTAACAATAATGAAAAAATTGTTATTAATTTTATGAAAACATCTGAGATACGTTTTAGTATTTTGTTTGATTTCAAATTATTTATTATTATTATTATTATATTATAACATATATACAAAATCTCAATTATTTTTGTTTTACGAAGTGATTATTTGTTGTTATTTCATGGAAAGAAGATTCTATGAGAATATCGAAATGGGGCATAATTAAAGGAATAAAGAATTCCTCAGCAATTTTGTTCTTGTTTTTATAGTTGAGGTTTTATTGAGTCTCAAGTATATAATCAAGAGAGAGAGAGAGAGAGAGAGAGAGTCTCTTGTTGTGATAACATTCAACGAGAACTTAATTCACTCCGATATTATCATGAGGAATGTTGGCTGATTTTTGTTCGTTCGTTCGTTTCGTCGTTCAACTTGTTTGACAAGGTATCCAAAAATAAAATAATCTTCTCTCGAGAAAAGAGAGAGAGAGAGAGAGAGAAGAGGAGATTTTTATTGGGATGCTGCGTTATCATCATCATGTAGTGCGTGTCCTGCCGGAAGCTCTTCTTCTGTATCCTAAAATTATCACAAAAGAAGATGAACGAACAAGTGGTTATAAAAAAGACCTCGATAATATTAGTAAAAAATTTTGTAAAAAGAAAAATGCCGTCTTTTTAAATAAAATATTTAGGAAGATTCTAACTTTATAGGACGATATTAGAATTAGGAAATTTCATTTTAGTGTGGACTATAAGTTGTTATAAATAAGGAGACAAAGAATTTATTCCGAAGTCCTGAAGATAGATGACCTCCCATGTTATTAAATTACTTACTTAGTTAAGTACTAGTATTCTTTGGCTGATTTTATTAATAAGTTTCGAGGTTCAAGCAACAAGGGTGACTAGCTTAAACAATAAATTTGTGTCTCCAATGTTTATTCTTTTTTGAGAATTGTTGTTTACACACACAGAGACCCATTTTTTTTTTAGACTCAGGGGATCTAAAAACGAGTATTTCCGTTGAAGTCTGAAAAGTTTTCGATCGCAATCCTTTTTCTTTTTATGAATAGCTGGTTCGCGAAAGAGGTGGAATTCATGAGGTTCAGACTCCATCCGTGGGTCAAAAAAATAATGTCTTTTATACTTTGACAAAAAACTAAAGCCAGGTGATGATGCTTTGACATGAAGTTAGCAACAATGCGAGTTATGCCATCTCTTGAAATTAATGCACACTCCCTATATAACACTCTAAGTGTTTTTAAATAAAATAAAAGTAAAAATAATGAATGGAATAATAAATATATTTTTTTGAAATTGCATATATATATATATATATATATGTATATAAAATTAATAAGATAAAATATAATAAACTAGATGCGCAGGCCCTGCATTCCCTGCCTCTTCTGTCGAAAATTTTTTTTCCTACCTTTTTGTGGCTATAATAGGAAGAATATGAGTCCAAGTCCAAATTTATACTAAGCTGGTCAAACATTAATTAGTTGTGTCATTATTAATTTTTCAAATATTATTATTTGGTCATTATCCTGGTTTTTATTGAAATTTTTTAGTGTAACAACAAAGAAGTTTTTTTATAAATTATTGCCAGTAAATAATCAGGTGACTCAACTTTCATTTACTCGTTTCAGACTATTTTTTACCTCTCCTTTTTTATCTGAAGTGAATATATCGTTCATTCTTTTCAGACATTTTTTACGCCTCCTGAAGTGATTAATGTTATTTTTTCACTTTTTAAAAATAAAAAAATTAATTTATAATGAGAGAGAAGAGGGGGGAGAGGGAGGAGCAAACGGCTTCTGAAATGTTTCATTTTAAAATGAAATCCCACTAAAAAGGGAGTTCCCTACCTCTAATCTGAATTAATCAGCTAGCCTAAAACCACTTCCGATAAATTTCTCTACCCAATGGAAAAAACTTCTCGAAAATCTTTCCAATAGATTTGGATTACAAAAAAACAGACCGAGTTGGTCTTTTATATAATAATAATATAGAATACTTGATATATAAATAGGGTTACAGGAACTTTTACTTTTTTTTGGGAGGGGGGAGAGGAGGTTCAAGAACGGTAATCCACTTTTTGGGGAAAGGGGCTAAATGAAAGCAATACCCTCCTCTTCCTCTTAAATGAGTTTCAATCCAAAAAATATGAAATTGACTCTACACAAAAATATGTTACTTATATTTCCTATATAATTATATAACCCGCCCCTCCTTTTGTTTTTATTTTTATCAATCTCTTCCTCTTCCTCTCCTTATCTATCTCTTTCTTTCTCCATCTTTCCCCCTCCCCTGATTAATTAGCCAATCAGAAGGGTTGAAATCTTTGGCGCCTGCTTTGGTTTTTCTCAGTTGAAGGGTAACCCTTCAAAATAGTGAACCCACAACACTTCTCGTTAAATAATCAAACGCCTTTTCTTTTCGTAGTCAACCATGTTACCAACCGGTCTCTCTCTCGCTTTGATCGTTTCGCAACCTTTTTACTTAGGTATTTTAATTCAAAATTATTATTAATTATTCATGTATTATTCTTTTTAGTCAAAACAAATCGATATTTTACTTGAATTAGAAAGGATTTTTTTTTAAAGTATTCTAATTTTATAAAGGCCGAGGGCTACATACAAGTTCATTCCTTTTTACCGGAAACAACTGATATCCGCCCTATAAAAAAAAATGTCTTTCTCTTTTACTATCTCTAGTTTAGAATTTTTGTAAAATACATTATTTGCTCAAGGCAAGGGGCTCCAAGTCTCAAGCCCCTCAAAAAAACGTTAAAAAATTATAACGAAATAGACCACAAGTAATTATTAATAAGCTATTAATTTTTAAAATCAGAAAGAAGTTCAAAGAAAGAGATGGAGGAGAACAGACAAACTCGCACTCACACTGAAGATGATGGGAATGTCAGATTCGTTGAAATATTTGTGAATAAATAGGATGTACATGTGGACTACAAACTGCTGGTTTTATTCTCCATCATCTCTAGCTCACTAAACATCTCAATATCCTGCAAAAAGATGTTTATTTTAGGTTAACGTTTTGGATTTTCTCAACATCACAAATATCTTATGGAGAATAAAAATATATTTTACTTTCATTCGATATATTTCTTCCTTTTGGTAGGCAAAGATTAAAATATATTCTTTTTATTTATTAATGTTTTTCACCACAATTTTTCTTTGAGAAAGGACGTGACTAGAGCCCGAAACATCAAACAAACATAAATAAATTTTTTGCGAAATAAGATTGTTTTGGGGGGGTATAA
Source organism: Anisolabis maritima (assembly GCA_010014785.2). Lineage (NCBI taxonomy): Eukaryota > Metazoa > Arthropoda > Insecta > Dermaptera > Anisolabididae > Anisolabis > Anisolabis maritima. The sequence goes on from JAAAKE020157913.1 coordinate 5,060, forward strand.
TTCGTGCTCCTGGACTCGAACCAGGATTTTCCGCGACGGATCTGCTCCCTTTTACACCAGGATTCGTGTTTGCTTTTCTGGCTCAACCTGTTCGCTTTTTTTTTTTGTTCTGCTATTTTTTTTTTTTTTTTTCTATAATTTAAACTCAATAAATTCTTTTGGGAATCGAACTCATTTTTTTCCACCCTCTTTTAAGTATTTAGGATTGAGGCGAGTGAATAAAAAAAATTCGAACTAAAATTTCTTTGAGCCTCTCACTTGCACCCCTCAAAATCATCAGCAGCATCAAAAAAAAAAAAAAGTTCATAGGCATTTATATAATCTCTCATTGTTGATTGATTACGTATACTTATCCTATTGTTAAGCCACTTTACAATTCTATCATTGATCAAATTTAATAGTTTTGATTAAGTGATTTTCTAGTGACAAGAGAAGAAAAAAAATTTTTTTTTTTTTTTTTGTAACTTTGGTAACAAACAATAAAAAAAAAGACGAAGAAGATACGATGGAGAGATAAATGGTCGAAATTAGAGAGGAGAGAGACAAGTTGCGTGCATGTCCCCCGGAGGCATCACAACAACAACAACAACAACATAAGAACATCAACAACCGGTCCATTCACTCTCGCGGAGGCCGCCGGAGGTCAATGTGCCTCTCAACAACAGAAATTGCAATGGAAAAAATCGACATGGTACTCGATAAATGATCCCCTCAGCAGCTGCTAATTGCCTGGGAATGCAGAGCAATGCGCCTTTATAAAAAAAAAAATGCATTCTTCTATTCTGATTCACTCTTTTGACTTTTTGTCATTGAAGAAACACCTTATTTATTTATTTTTTTTTTTTTAAGTACTTCATTTTTAAATTCTGACTAATTAGAAGGTATTTGTAGCTCTATCCCTCAGAGAATCTCATGTCTAGTTCACTTCCCGCGATAAAATGTATTGAAATTATAATGGCTACCAATTGATAGGATAGGAAATGCAAATAAAACAATCATTTAATTTTTTTAATTTGTCGACGTTTTGGGTACAAATCGTACCCTTCCTCAGGACAATTCAATGTTATAAAATAGAGATGATAAATATTTTTTTATACACTATACAATTTTATATATTTATACATTGTATATATATATGGATGGTAAGTATTTTATAACATTCAATTGTCCTGAGGAAGGGCACGTCGACAATTGAAAAAAAAAAAAAAAAACTTATTTTATTTAATCTTCTCCTGACTGCATTTTCTGTCCTAGCAGATATGAATTAGACAGCCACTTATTGGATGGAGTCTAAATTGCCTCAGATACCGAAAGAGGCTTCAAAAATTTATTTTTTATAATCAAATCCAATTTTGATTTTTCGAGAAACACCACAAATTAGAGTAATGAATATTAAGTAAATAAATTACATTTTCGTATTTTGTATTAAATACAATGTTTCGGCTCATTCTTCAGGTACAATTCAAATCCTATATCTTCTGATTATAGATCTCTTACGATTTGTATCTGAATTGTGCCTGAAGAAGGAAGGATACGGAATGAGTGACCGAAACGTTTTATTTATTACAAATAAGTTAATGTAATTTATTTTTATTCATGAAAACTCATCATAAATGTATATTTATTAATGAAAATTTCAATTCTAAAATTAAATTCTAGCAAATTCCAAATGGAATCTTAGGTTTGGCGTCCCCTGTGAGAAGGCTCAAATCGCGCGACTAAAGATCTTCAGAAAATATTTTCTTTTTGCCTTTTTTTTTAATAATTTAAAAACACCATTAAAAAAAATTTTTTATTGAAATACTTTTGAATAGTATCACAATGACGTAGTTGGAGAGCAGAGAGAAGTCACACCGCTTGTGTGCTTAAATTTTCCTTTTTCAAATTTGGACCAAAGCCAAAATCCAATTAACATAAAATATAATAGATATCATATAACTAAACATTTATTTATTGGATTAATTCATTTACATCTATTTGTTATTTTATATTTTGAGCATTTTGTATTTGTGCCTTCCGTGACCCCAAAAGTGCATTGTATCATTTCTTTTCTTTATATCAATTCGAAATGTCCGAACGGTCAATTCTATTTTTTATATTTTCTATGTATTTTAATTTAGAGTAAGATATTTCTAATAAATCAAATTTTTTCTGACAATTTACATATAAATCATAAAAGGTCTGACATCTAGATGTCTAAAATTAAAGGGGAGTGCGAAGGATCCTGGCTGTGCTTCACACTTCACTTTGAATTGTATCTGAAGAAGACTAGAGTAGCCGAAACGTTGAATTTTACACAAATAAATTTCTTTGAGGTAATCAATATCTTTAGCTACTGTGTATACAGCCCTGTCCCTTGGTGCAGCGGTAGAGGGATTGCCTCACATACCAAAGGTCAGTGGATCGCTTCCCGTCCTGAGCGACAAAATTTTATTTCTATTATATTGGCTACCAATTAATAGAAATAAATAAGGACGGAGTCTAAATGGCCTCCGATGCTGATAAAGACTTAAAAAAAAAAGCTACTGTGTATCTCTATTTCTCCACTTTTGTCTTTTTCGAAATTTTTTTTACCTCTCCTTGGACCAGGATGATTTTCATTTTGGCCTTTCAATTTAAAAACATCCCAGAATGTCCAAAGCTGTAAACTTGAACAAGAGTTGCGGAATTGCTCGCTTCGCTTGCAATTCCTATCTGAACACATCACTTTCACTTGCAACAGTTTCAAAATAATAATGTGGATTTACAGAAGTTGGTATCCTGATTTAAAAAATTTTTGCACATCTGAACTCCATATTTAATGCTTTATTCGAATTCGAAGTCACAAAGATTAAATTCGAAAAAAAAAAAAAAAAAATTGTGGGCAGACATACAGACAGAGAATACAATAATGAATTTTTCAAGTGAAAATGTTATTCAAATTATATGTTTTTGTAGGGGGTGAGGGTTCACTAATAAATTTTTAGGGGAACGAAATACAAAAAAAAAAAAAAAAAAAGCTGAGTTAAACATGACTTTGCTGATTACCACCTGTGGAGCCAAAATAATAATAATTAACACTTATTTAAAATAATATATGGATGGGATAGCATGCAGTTCCGGAAATGTTGAATATCCTGGGTAAAAAATGCTTACAATTAAAAAAAAACATCATCCTGTTTTAGAATCTTTTAGTTTTAGGCACTCTAAATGAGTTTTCCCAGTTAGGCTAAAACCTCACACATATTGAAAAAAAAATCCGTCAAGTAGTTTCGTAGTCTACTTGATAATCAAACTTTAAAATAATTAAATCTCACACTTATTATTATTCTTTAATTTATTTTAAAATTTTAATAATGTGAGTTTGAAATCCGAAAAAAATAAATTTGGTATGACTAGTCGCACAGTTCTAGTTACAACTAGTTCACAACTTTCTCTTACCTATTTAAATAAAAGGTGCTATCACACCACAATCTGTTTATTATCAAACATAGCATTTTAAAATATTTATATTTGATGTCATTCCTTTTATCTTTTCTATGGAATTTTTAAAATCTCAAATTGCAGGCTTCACACTATTCTCAGATGGAAAATGATTAATATATCTAATTTATTATATGTACCAAAATCGTTCGAATAGCTTATGAAGAAATTACAAAAACATAAAAATATAAGTAAAGTGGGCCCCAAATATTTTTGGTTAGTGCATTGCAAAGATCGTCTAAAAAATAATCGAGTATACAGTTTTAATCAAATCAAAAAATAAAAATAAATAAATAAAGTACATGATTCAAGATTAATACTCTTTGTCCGATTTTATTCAAAATCTTGGTATCGCGTGAGGCTTAAATATCTTTTCTATTTTTGAGTTTGAAACAGAGATCATTTTCTTAGTCACCTAGGAGTCCTCAAAACGTGTATTTCTGTTGAAAATCGAATTTTTTTGCAATCGCAATACTTTTCTCACTATATAAATGTGTAAGAGAAAGTAAAAAAACATTTCATTTCATTTGATGAATATTTTATAAGATAATATCAATAATTAGATATTAGCAAGATTGAGAATGAGAGAGAGAAAGAGGAGTGGGAGAGATGGAGTATGTAGATAAGAAGAACGAGGAGCGAAGAGATTTGTGTTGTGAATCGACTACGCCATAATTCAGTTCCCCCCCTCTCTCTCTCTCTCTCTGCCCTTCTACCTTCAACGGCCTTGAACATCGCGATGTTTCAATTAACAAGGTCAAGTCCCACTTAGTTTAATTTCTCTATATATCAATCATATCACTAATATTTTTTATTAAAAGGTGATATCTTCTTTTTAAATGTTCTTCTCTCTCAAATATACGTTTATACATACGTATAAGTAATAATAATATTAATATGATCATTGCGTGACTTTTTCTTACTAGTGGTAGTACAAAATATTATAATAATTATTATAATCAGGTTTAGGATGAGAATTTACATTTTTAATTTCTTATGCAATGCATGTTATATAATTTCCCCGAAGGGACAACAAATTTAATTAGTTTACAAACCGGGCGGAATGATCTAATTGACTTTAGCGCATCGGGCAGTATAAAATTTATTTTTTTGAATTATTAAATTAACATTATCTCAATAATAAATAATTATAATATATTTTAACTCTTGGGACGGAATTTTGAGGCTCGACTGAATAATAATTAAAGTATTATACAATAATAAGAACAATTCGACGATTACCATACTTTCCTTCCCTATAGTAAAAACATAGATCCCAATAATAATAATACTCGAACTTGATTTGTTAAATTTGCGAATTTTAGTTTGACTTTTTTTTCCTTTGCTCTGTTCCTTAGAGGTCTTGTCTTACGTATCTAAATGGCCTCCAATGCCGAAAAAGACTTAAAAAAATTTTTTCCCCAACTTTGTGCTCTCCCTGATGCCAAATTAGTACACTGCACAAAAATTTTAATTATAATTACTGTTATTATTATTAGCGATATTAGGCGTGTTTGATTCTTATGTTTAGCTCATAATATCATAAGTAGGCTATTTGTTGATATTTTTCCTCTAACGGTTTGAAAAGAAAATATATTTATGATTTATATCTACTAAAATTATCCTGATGACATTCAAGTCACATATACAATCCGTGCAACAGTTAATTTGAACTTGATGATATCATTTAAAATTTTATTTTAAAAAAGAATACTAAAAACGATTTGTGATTAAAGAAAAAAAAAAAAAAAAAAAAAAAAAAAACATTAGATTGTGACTCGTTGATGATGATCCTGGATTGCCATTCAAATCATCTTACAATAATTAAAAGTGTAAATGAGTTGGGAGAAATGAAACCAGCTCAATTTAAGTCCATTCTATTGCAAATATTTTGATTTAAAATTTAAAATATTAAAATATTCACTGACCACCATTTTTTCCCCCATTTTATGTAAAAGATTATTTTCCTCTTTTTAGTGCATTTCAATTTAAAAAAAAAAAATTTTTTTTTAAATATTTTTGATGAAGACACAACATAAAATTTAATTTATTCCATATTGAGATTGCCATTCAAATCATCTTACAATAATTAAGAGAAGACGTTTATCATGATTTAAGCATGCAGAGGATTGGCTTGGGTGAGGAAAAATCTCTATGATCGTATAATCGCAATTTTATGACATAGCTTGACATCGCTCCCTTGTGGTGGATGATACACACAGGTGTTTGCATATTATATATCAAATTTAAAAATATTTTTGTTTTTATTTATATATCATGGCAACCGTGCAAATCAAACATAACAAAGTTCTTCTAATAAATAATTGATTTATTAATTTTAATCAAATTCTTTAGAGTAAATTTTGAGAAAATCAGAAAAAAAAAAATTAAAAAGAGTGCATTAGTTAAGTACTAGTATTCTTTGGCTGATTTTATTAATAAGTTTCGAGGTTCAAGCAACAAGGGTGACTAGCTTAAATAATAAATTTGTGTCTCCAATGTTTATTCTTTTTTGAGAATTGTTGTTTACACACTCACACACAGTGATCCATTTTTTTAGACTCAGGGGACCTAAAAACGAATATTTCCTTTGAAGTCTGAAATGTTTTCGATCGCAATCCTTTTTCTTTTTATGAATAGCTGGTACGCGAAAGAGGTGGAATTCATGAGGCCCAGACTCGATCCGTGGGTCAAAAAAATAATGTCTTTTATACTTTGACCAAAAACTAAAGCCAGGTGATGATGCTTTGACATGAAGTTAGCAACAATGCGAGTTATGCCATCTCTTGAAATTAATGCACACTCCCTATATAACACTCTAAGTGTTTTTAAATAAAATAAAAGTAAAAATAATGAATGGAATAATAAATATATTTTTTTGAAATTGCATATATATATTTGTATATAAAATTAATAAGATAAAATATAATAAACTAGATGCGCAGGTCCTGCATTACCTGCCTCTTCTACTGAAAATTTTTACCTACCTTTTTGTGGCTATAATAGGAAGAATATGAGTCCAAATTTATACTAAGGTCATACTGGTCAAACATTAATTAGTTGTGTCATTATTAATTTTTCAAATATTATTATTTAGTCATTATCCTGGTTTTTAGTGAAATTTTTTAGTGTAACAACAAAGAAGTTTTTTAAAAATTATTGCCAGTAAATAATCACGTGACTCAACTCTCGTTTACTCGTTTCAGACTATTTTTTACCTCTCCATATTTAGTGAATATATCGTTATGTAAATAAATTGCGTGAGTACAGGCCCAATACCAGTGAAACATCATTCGAAACAAACTATTTTTGTAAATTAATCTTTAATAGAGACGGATTACGTTTTTGTTCGGGATGAAACCAAACATTGCATATCTCGGGCCTTTTAGAGTTATTTCTTGTTCTAATAAATTTTTAACAATTGGTCCCAAACAAAAATATGTATCTTTAGATAGGCTTAAGCCAGCCTTCATCATTAATGATTATACTAATCAAGACACCAACAATAAAACTATGATAGAGACCCTTTTTATAATAATGAAAAAAAGATCGTAACACGTTCGGCAAGTACATTTTCCACAAAAATATTTGACAACAAACACAGGTGTTTGTATATTATATATCTAATTTAAAAATATTTTTGTTTTTATTTATATGTTATATTTTTATCATGACAACCGTTTTTTTTTTTTTTTTTATTTATTAACGACT